>CABHPH010037886.1:0-12622 GCA_902168325.1 Peromyscus nudipes | reverse complement strand
ACGTGTGGCGCAGAGAGCCGGCGTACGCTAGGTGAGTTTCTGAGCTGGGATGCGCGGCTAGGGCGGGAGCGGCGCTCCGGGCTTGCCTACAGGTCCCGTGCTGTTCCGCGGGTAGCCAGCCTCCCTGCCGTCGGGAGCCCGCCCGAGGTACGCGGGGCAAGGGGTTCCGCGGAATCCTAGCTTGGAGGTGACTTCGCTCTCCCGCTGGTGCACGCCTCTCAGAGGCCGCCGCCTTCACAGCTGGGGAATGAAGAAAAGACTTTGCACTGGTCCTTCTTGTGCGGGAGTCCTTGGGCTTCTCCGGTTGCACACTCTCTTGGGTCCTCCCAGATCTAGAAGGGCTCCATATGTCAAGCTAGGGTGCAGCTCTGTTGGGTTGCCCGATCAAGTCAGTTACCCATACTGCTCAGAACTCGGGCCTCACAGACCCCTACCCAAACCACAGACCCTCATCCTGCCTCCTGGTCCTCTGACTTCACACCCACACACCACTTCCCCAGGTCCCTGACACTTGGCAGATGCTAACACCATGAGCTTTGTGGCATACGAGGAGCTGATCAAAGAAGGCGACACAGCCATCCTGTCATTAGGCCATGGCTCGATGATGGCAGTGCGTGTGCAGCGTGGGGCACAGACCCAGACCCGGCATGGCGTCCTGCGGCACTCAGTTGACCTCATTGGCCGCCCATTTGGCTCCAAGGTGATCTGCAGCAGAGGCGGCTGGGTGTATGTACTTCACCCCACTCCTGAGCTCTGGACAGTGAACTTGCCCCACCGCACACAGATCCTCTACTCCACCGATATTGCCTTACTCACCATGATGCTGGAGCTGCGACCCGGTTCTGTGGTCTGTGAATCAGGTGAGCTCCTCTGGTATCTTCAGAGCTGATCATCTACATAAATCAGAAGTCAGATCCACAGTTAGTTTGCAGCCAACCCTTCTTGCAGATGTATGCTGAATTACTTGGTTTCTATTCCAGCAACTCCACTTGGTGGGGAGGATGTGACTGCAGGGAGTGAAGACAGAGCAGAGAAACTTAGTATCTACTGTCAAGTGACACCTGGTGGGGACCAACTGGGTTGGAGAAGGAAGGGGAGGAGGCGGTGGTGCCTATGAAGGTCTTTGGCTTGCTGTGGTGTGTCAGGGCTAGACTTGCTTGGTGCTGGCCAAGGTGCTGACCCCTCACCTCCAGGCCTGTTGTCCTTTCCTGGAGGAAGGCTGATTACCCCAAGAGCTCACTGTAGTGAAAATTCTGCCCCACACTCATTCACAGCCAGGGAGTGGGTAGAAGTGCCCGAGAGCCAGCTGTCTCTCACAGTCACACCCCTGGGTGCTCTGGCCACTAGTGCAGCAGTCTAGGCATGTATCTCCAACAGGAATGGTTCTTGGACCAGTTGTGCCTCGATCCTTGGTGGTGTGTTTGTGGTGGGCTAGGAGACAGGTTCAGAGTCACAAGAGTCCCCATTCTCCCTGTTGCTGGCTTTCTCAGACTTTATATTGCTCCCTCCCTTCAGAGGGAGACAGAGGACAGCAGAATTCAGAGTAGCCCTGACTACTCTCCGCACGCCCTGCAGTAGGCACTATCCTCTCTCAGGCCCTCACCCCTTTCCAATCATCACACTCCTGTGCTCCCATGAGGTACCGAGTTCCCTCAAAAAGACAGGACAGGCAGCGAGCCTGGTGACCATTCGGTGCTACTGATGGTGAGAAGCTTATAATCAGGGATGCTCATTTGAGAGGACTTAGTGGGAATCCCCCAAACTCAGAAGGTCAGGAATCTGAGAAGGTGACCTTTGAGTTAAAAATGATGAGGTACTACCGAAAGCAAAAGAAAAGCTGTGCAAATGCCCTGAGGTAGGAGTACAGTGCTGGTGCACGTTGGCAAGACTACTGTGGAGCAGGAAGTGAGGACAGAGGAGCAGTGAATGAGGTTGGGAGGCAAGAAGGGAACCCCGCAGAGGGCTGTCAGAAGTCTGGAGTCTCCCTTGAATGGGAAAGTAAGCCTTGCCTCTGTGCAAAGGGTAGATCTGATTGACAGTGGTCAAAAGAACAGGCAGGACCAGTGTCTGTAGATAGCAAAGAGGGAGGGACCTAGCGGATGAGGCCCATGGGTGGGAGAAAGAATCACTGGTGGTGGGAGGTGGGATAGCAAAGTGGATCTTGATGGTGGGTGACTGAACAGTCTGGCCCCTGCGGTGGGTGTCACTTCCTGGGTCTTGGATAGGGTCCAGCTCTGATCTAGGTTTCTGAGGGGTAGTTGTAGAACACGCTACAGGGGGGTCAAGAGGACCCATTGCTAGATGTGGTCACCAAGCAGGGGTGCTTGGAGCTGTGGAAGGGGCAGTTACGGGGTGAGTGGAGACAGATTAGCCCAGGTCCTGGAGTATATGAAGTCAGGTGAAGAAGGGTAGCCCTGCTTCTAAGGAAGAGTGCAGGCGTTTTGACAGACTGGTGACATTATGGGAAGGGTGGAGCAGGGTGGCTTTAGATCACGTGAGTTCAAGCAAAAGCAGGTGGAATTGCCCCTGTGTGGTGGGGAATGGATTTAGCAGGGTTGGTGTGGGGAGGATGAACTGACCTGAGTGAGTCAAGGAGCGTGCGGGATGAAGAGAAAATAAGATGGAAGCTGTCAGTGAGACCATGGGTTGATCACAGTTTAGAAGAGGCTAGGTCAGGATAGGACAGGCCAGCATTAGCCCTGCCCAGACTCATCTGTGTCAGCCCCACAGGCTGCCCTGTCCTCACCTGTGCCTATACTACACAACCCAACATCCCAAACCTAGGGCTGAGGCTGCCAAGAGCAGACATGTAGCTCATGATATGATATCTACCTCTGACCCTCGGGTCAGCTGTCCTCTGACCTGTTTGAACTCCTTCCTCCCAGAGAGGGAGCTGTTTATGGGTGGGTCCTCAGATGACCCTTCAGTCCTCTCTTGTCCTGCCAGGCACGGGCAGTGGGTCTGTCTCCCATGCCATCATCCGCAGCATCGCCCCCACTGGCCACCTACACACGGTGGAGTTCCACCAGCAGCGGGCAGACAAGGCCCGGGAGGAGTTCCAGGAGCATCGGGTGAGCCAGTGGGTGACTGTGCACACCCAGGATGTGTGCCGCAGTGGCTTTGGTGTGATCCATGTGGCTGATGCCGTCTTCTTGGATATCCCATCACCCTGGGAAGCTGTGGGCCATGCCTGGGATGCCCTCAAGGTTGAAGGTGTGTAGTGGTGTCGGTCAGGGTGCTGGTGGGGGGCTGAGCTTCTGGGTCATCTAGAACCCAGGGAGACCCAGGTTCCTGTAGGCCACAGTAGCAGTGGCCAGGCCAGGGCTCCTTCTGTCCCAAAGTGAGGACCGGCTTGGGCTGACTAGAGACCAGGGTTAGGGAAAGATGGGTCCCATTCTTCAGCCAAGATAGGAACTTACTGGGGCCCTGGGGCCTGGCAGCTCCATCCAAGTGTAGGCAGGATCTGCATGACAAGCACTCCAGGCCTGGATCCAATATGGAGGTCATAGGCAGTCCCCTGCCCCCAGCCATTCCCTGCAGACTCCCCACACCCGCGCTGCAGAGCCAGGCAGCTGGACCCTTTTAGGGAAGATGCTGTGGGGGCGGAGCGATGTGGAGGCCTGGAGAAGGTCGGCCCTGAGCCAGAGGCGGCTGGTGAGTCCCAGGGATTTTGCCTTTTCTGGAGAAGAAGCAGGCTTGGCAGCCAGGGCTGCTCTCCTCCCAGCCCTGTACAGAGGGCGGGGAGCCTCTCAGACAGGCCGGAGCCCAGGCCCTCCTGCTGCCTCAGGCTCTGCCCATATCCCTGTGTCCCTGTGTCTGCTGAGGTGGCCTAGAGCTGGGCGGAGAAGCCTGGAGGTCCACACCTGAAGGTTCCCTGATGCAGGGTCCTTGGTTTGGTCCAGCCCCTTTGAGGTCCAAGCCAGGCTGGACTCAGCCTTGTGGAGTAGTCCAGAGGCACTTGTGCCTGTGTTGTGGTTTTGTCCCGTGTCCCCCTCTTCTGGACTCTTCCCCCGTTACTTGATGCTCTAGGTCCTTAGGTGCCTTTTTTGTATGCCGGTGTTTTCTAACACCGCCTGTGTCTGGTGGCTTCTGGCAGTGCGGTATGTGGTGTGCCCTGCTCTTTAGTGATAGTGGGTTCTCGGTACCGACATCTGGCCTCCTCCTCCTTCATACCTGCCAGGTGTCCCATGTCAGGGAGCACTGTGGGTACCGGGGACATTTGTACACACTCCTTCCCTGCCCTGACTTGCTCATGATCCCCTGCCAAGACATGAATAGGGCACTCTCAGTCTCTGGGCAGGCCGAGTGAAGCCTGTGGGCTGCCCCAGTGGGAGGCAGCAGGGAGGAGCTCAGGCTCTGCTCCCTTTAGGCTCCTCCTGTTCCCAAGAGCCAACGACAGCCTCTAATTTCCTGTGACAGCAGCAGCCCACACACCGCCCCATGCTATCCTATTGTTAGAGCTATTCTTGGGCCTGGCTCTGACAACCCTGACCCCCAGCCCTCCACTGCCTCTGACAAGGCAGACTGGCAATGCCTGCTGGCAGCCAGGGAAACCCAGGCATCTTGGGCTTGGTCCTGGCTGCTGACCTGGGCTCCTGCCCTGTGGGTCAGCAGGTAGGGTACAGCTCTACAACTTCCCATGGCCCCTGCATAGCTCCTTCCAGGGTGGGTTGTGGGTTGTGGGTACTACTGGTCCTGCCCTCTGACCCTGTGTCTCGCTCCTACAGGTGGACGCTTCTGCTCCTTCTCTCCATGCATTGAGCAGGTGCAGCGCACGTGCCAGGCGCTGGCAGCCCGTGGCTTCACAGAGCTCAGCACCCTGGAGGTGCTGCCTCAGGTCTACAATGTACGCACCGTCAGTCTGCCCTTGCCTGACCTGGGGGCCAATGACCTAGAGGTCAGCGTGGGCTCCGATGCCAGCCCCTTCCGTAGTGGCACACCCATGAAGGAGACTGTAGGGCACACTGGCTACCTGACTTTTGCCACCAAGACTCCAGGCTAGTGGGCCTGGACAGGAGTATCACAGGCAAGCAAGGCGGCCAGAAGCTGCCTTATATGGTCAGCCGCTGCCTGTGGGGCTGGTGTTTAGAAATAGATGGCAGGGTGGGGCAGGGGCCTCCTGGATGGTTGAGGGGATGAGTAGGCTGGCCTTGTTCAGGAAGGAGGCATTCCTGTGCTCTGAGAGGGAAGTCTCCACCTCGTCACTGCCCATCTCAAGCTCTGTCCTGGCTGCTTTTTGTCAACATGACGTTCCCCCTGCTATAGGTTGTCCTGGGTGTGGAGACCAAATGGTACAAGCTGAGGGCAGAGGAAGCTTTGGGCATTGCCTAAAGCCTGAGCTCATCTACAGGGCCAATGGACTGTCATCCCTGGTCCAAGGCTCCAGCCACTGGTGGTCCACAGCCAAAAGCTGTGGTTCAGCTAACCCAGAAAGCCTGGCCCTGCCTTTACCTCCTCTGAACTTCTCCAGGGCTGATGAAGGGACCAGGCTGGCCTAGAGATCCAAGGTGGTAACCCTATAGCCTTGAGTGCTGTACAGGCCGTGTGTGAGCACTTGTACCCAGAATCCCTGTCATCTAGAATTAGGCATCATCCTGTGGACGGGGTCCGGTAGGATAGGGCTATGCCTCCAGTGACCCGTCAAGCTCATGTTGGAGCAAGGGTCAAAGAGGGGCCATGGACCTGCTGCACATGTCATCTTGGGCCTGGTATCTATACCTGGTGTGTGGCTAGCTTCAAGGGAGTGTCAGTGCCTGGATCATATTGGCGTGGGGCTGCCTTTGCAGCTGCTGCTGATGCATGGAACCAGCCATTGGGAGAATTGCCAGTGTCATATTGGCCCCTGAGGGTACTTGTGGAGCAATAAATGTTTTGTCCTACTGTGCTGGCTGTCCTGGCTGCTTGAGGGGCTGGCTTTCAGTTGTTGTCCAGGCCCACTGGCCCATACTTGGTGTCCTGACCTCTGTCCTTTCCTCTCTGTCCTGAGTAGGTACTGTGGGGACTCCACGCTCTAGCACAGAATCCCGGGGCTCTTCATAAAGGCACAAGTGTGTGGCCCCTCCACCCCTGCAGAAAGGGCCTCTTGTTCTGGAGGTGGAGGGAGCAGTGGGTCTGTGGCTCAGGGTACCAGGCCTCCCTCTGGGGCTCTTGTCCCACTCTCCTTCCCACATTCCCTTGAGTGACTAACTCAACGTCCCTGGCGGTGCCTTTCCAGGCTGCCCAATCCCTGTGCAGAGTCAACGAGGGTCACCTGTGGATGGAAAGTCCCCAGCCTGGGAGGCCTGTGTGCCTTCAGAGCTGTTCAGGGTCCCTAGGACCACTAGCCTTGTTCCAAGGGGCTTTAAGTTAATGCCCAGCCTAGAGGACATGAGAGAGGTCCCTAGGCCATGTCAGACATAAAGTGGGTCACTTCGGTGCCAGCCGTTCCTAAAAGGTTGTTAGCTGGATGACCTGCACCCGTGGCACACCCTGCTTACCCAGCCTGACCTCCGTGTTCTCTGTCCTTGGGGAAGGGCTCCCGGCCAACAGGTAAACGGCAAGAGGCAGAGTTACCTTGTAGCAGAGCTCGGCTCAGTTGTGGAACACAGACCATTAGCCAGTAAGGCCCAGGATATCATTTTTCATATGGGGCTCATGAGGCTAGATGTCCTGTGGGAGTTACCAAGGCCTGGGTGAGGAGCTGTGGCCAAGGCTGGAAAAACCCAATCTACCTACTGTCCTGTGGGTTAACCAAATTCTAGCTTTTGTATTATCTGGGCCTTAGAGGACTAGTCCAACCCCGGTTGCACCTCTGAGCTCCACCTGGCACTGAACTTAGCCATGGACTTTGTGTCTCTAAGGCTCTGCTCAAATCTTCCTCATTTATTTGTTTGTTTGTTTATATTTTGGAGCAGGGTTTCTCGGTGTTGCTCTAGCTGGCCTGGAACTCGGATCTGTAGACCAAGCTGGCCTTAAAATCAGAAATCTGCCGGGCAGTGGTGGCGCACGCCTTTAATCCCAGCACTTGGGAGGCAGAGCCAGGCGGATCTCTGTGAGTTCAAGGCCAGCCTGGGCTACCAAGTGAGTTCCAGGAAAGGCGCAAAGCTACACAGAGAAACCCTGTCTCGAAAAACCAAAAAAAAAAAAAAAAAAAAAATCAGAAATCTGCCTGCCTCTGCCTCCTGGGTGCTGGGATTAAAGGAGTGCACCGTGCTTAGGTAAATCATCCCTTCTTGATTGTTTCCCAGACCTACCCACTTCCAGCCAAGAGCATTCAGCTCAGCCGTCCCTCTGCCCCACACCCTCCCCTGATCTGCTGAAGGTTGCCTCAGCATGGAAGCCCCCAAGACAAAGGTCCCTAGGTTCTACAGACTGAGTCTGACTCCCATGGCTGTTGAGTCCAGTTAAGCCATCCTGCGTGATCACCGGACACAGGCTCAGGACTCACGGCACGAGATCCTAGAAACTCCCCAGCCAGCCTGACTCCTGTCTCTGGCCCTCAGTTCTCCCTTAGATCTCTTACTGGGTCACAGCTTCCAGCAGGGTGAATGGTGCGGCAGCACATCTCCTTGGCAGGAGCTTGACTTCAGTGCCAGCCCTGGGAGGCCCTGGATGCATTCCGGGGCCAGGACAGTCAGCTTCTCCTAAGGGTACACCTCCTTCTTGGCCACTTGTAGGCTGTGCCCAGGCCTCAAGATGTGCTGTCTTGTGTCTGAGGGTTTCCAACAAGGGCCCTGGCGTCTAGGGTTGGGTCTCCAGATGAGGAGTGGGTGGTTCCGGGTTCAAGAGACACCTCTGCCTCTTACATTGTCTTGATCTCCTGGAAGCTGCCCTTGATGCATCCTCCTGTCTGGTCCTCATGCCTCAGCCTGGTCTGCATCCTGGGAAGAGGCAGACTGCCAGAGGACTCCCAACACCAAGGAGAAGCGCCCCCTCCCCCACTGCAAATGCTACACAGACAGGGGAAGCAAAGCTCCACCCAGCTTGTACATCAGAGGCCAAAGGGGATGGGTCGGCGAAGACCCCTGGACTTCAGGCCAGCCTAGGCTCTTCTTGCTTGGTCAACTGAATAGGAGACTCCTGAGGGAGGGGCCTCCATCAGGCCTGAGCTTCTGAGGCCACAGGAACATCTGGGAGATGTCAGTGCCCACATTGGTAAGGAGCTTTACTTCCACAGCTGGCCTTGCTTGATCCAGGCACATAGTGTGAGAGACATGAGCAGCAGGAACAGCAGGCAGGGGCTCAGCTCTGCTATGTGGGTCATGGTTGGGAAGCCCTCCCAAGGATGGGGCCGCAGGTTGACAGAGCTGACCTGGCAGCAGGATTCAGGTGGGCAATCTGCTCAGGCATCAAGGATGGGGGTGTGCTCCAGATATACCCTGTCAGGTGGGTGGTGAGTCACCTCCCTGTGGGGATGTGACGACTGCCTCGTGGCTTATTGAGAGTGTGTCGTGTCAGTGGTTGGGGCAATCAGCTTGCCAGTTGCCACTGTGAATAGAGTGGGCTGGCAAGACTGCTCAGCGGGTAAAGGCAGGCTCTTGCTACCAAACTTGATAACCTTCAATCTCTGGGACCCACATGGTGGATGGAGAGAACCAACTCTGGCTGACATCCGCATGTGCACCATGGGACATACAAGCGTCCTTGCCCTTTCTGCAAAATAAATAAGCAATAAAAGTGTGTGTGTGTGCTTGTAAGCATGTGTACATGTAAAAATGTGTGTGAAAGCCAGAGAACAGCCACAGGTATCTTTGGGAATGTCACCCACCTCCTTTGAGATCGGGTCTCATTGATCTGGAGCTCACCAGTTAGGTGAGATTAGCTGGCCAGGAAATCCCATGTGTCCTCTCTAGCACTGGGATTATAAACATGTCATCACACTGATCAGATTCACATCGATTCTGAGCATTCAACTTGAGACAAATGCTTCAGCAGCCGAGCTGTCTCCAGCTCAGCCCTCTTGTCTATTTTAGAGTCTAAGGCCAGAATTTGAGTTCCATTTCCGGTCCATCTGAGACGTTCCTTTGCTCCAGACAGCAGAATAGCCCTTGCAGGCACTCCAAATAGCCTTAGCACCTCTGGGGCCCTTGAGTCATCAGGACCATGGGAGAGAAAGTCAGGGCGTTGGTCCTGCTTTCTTGTGTGTTGCAGCTGACTAGCTCCGCCTGGGCTGGGCATGAGCAGACACCCTCTCTTGACCTCTACAGTTGTCCAGGTGCTGTATCCACTAGCTGTAGCAGGAATCTTAAAAGTTCTTATTAATAAAATTCAAACCTGGGCCAGGTATTGGGGTGAACTGGAAGATCAGAGAGACAGAACAAACCACGGCTAACCTCACCTGGCCAACTTCTCAACTGGTCTTGTTTCCTCAGACTGGAAACCTCTGTGTCCTCATATCCGAATTGTTCTCAGCTGAACGTGCTGCTCCAAAGCCTGAAAGCTTCACCAGCCAAATGCTTCTAGTTTCTGGTTCTCACGCCTTATATACCTTTCTGCTTTCTACTACCACTCCCTGGGATTAAAGGCATGTGTCACCATGCCTGGCCGGTTCCAATGTGGCCTTGAACTCACAGAGATCCAGAGGGATTTCTGTCTCTGGAATGCTAGGATTAAAGGCGTGTGCTACCACTGCCTATCCTCATGTTTAATATTGTGGCTGTCCTGTTCTCTGACCCCAGATAAGTTTATTAGCATACACAATATTTTGGGGAACACAATACCACCACAACTAGCTGCTGCTGTGAACGTGCTGGGTAACAAGTAACCCCAAAAGGGTGGGAACAGCAGACAGCCCTGCTCTTGAGAAGCTTCAGGTAGAGGGTAGAGCAGAGCGATGTCAGCTTGCTGCTGCTGGCTGCCTCTCCTGCTGGGACTTGTGCCAACATCACGAGCTTAGGTACAGGAGGTCACAGCCCAGCTGCACTGTGGCTGTCAAATCCCTTGGTCTCATTGTGTCCAGAGAGACTTCCTAGTCACTGGTTGAAGAATATCTTATGCCTAGCCTGGAGCAGAGAGAGAGGTCCTGGGGAATAAGAAGGAACACCGGGTCACTGGTCTGGGAAGATAAAGGAGCAAGCCCTTTCTGTCCCTTCCTAGCCCTGGGCTGTAGCTGCAGAAGCCAGCATCCTGTGCCCAGGCAGCAGAGACTGTGGGCTGTGCACAGGGGTCATCAGCAAGTAGGGCCATGTCCATGCAGAGCATCCTGGCCAGCCTGCTTTGAGTCTGTTGCCAGGACGAGGGCGTTTCAAAGTCAGGCTGCCTCCAAGGCGGGATCTTCAGCGGGAGGGAATAACTTGGCTCCCACCAGGCTGAGAATAGCTCAGAATTGGGTCACGCTCACCAAGCACTCCGGTCACAGCCTCCAGCCTTTAACAATAATCAGCTTTTTCCCCGACATCTGTCCCTTCAAAGAGGGGGGAAGGCAGTCATGGGCATGTTTTCAGAAGAATGTGAGAGGAAGCTTTTTTGATGAACAGCCTCCCTCATCTGCAACCACACACACACACACACACACACACACACACACACACACACACACATACACCACACACACAGAGGCTGGCAACTTCAAGCCCTCCTACTCATCCTGTTCCTCTCTCCATTCCCAGGACCCCTCAGACTTCTGCTCAAACTAAAGCAGCCTTGGTGCCCCTCACAAGCGAGGATAGGGGTTATCTAGGAGGCCAGAGCCTGGACCTGCCCCTGCCTCTGGGCAGCCTAGCCTTTTGTGTCCTTAGGGTTGGATGGTACATGCTATTTCCCTGTTCTGTGGATGAAGGAACAGTAGTAGTGAGCTACCTCCCCTTAAGGACTTTGGGGGCTTAAGTTTCCCAGGTCCTAGTGACCTTCACGGAGGCAGCTCCTCATCCCATTTTGCCTAACATGAAACTCAGAAATGCTTTACCCAGATTTACCCAGCCACATTTCCACAAAACTCCAGAGGGTTTGCCCTGGCTGCACTGTGGCCCTGACCTTCCACAGCCTCATTGTCCTTGCCTACACATCCAGATCCCTCTGCCTTTCCCAATGTGCCATGTCCCAGCAAACAGCAGGTGTCAGGCTAGGTGGGGAGTTTCAGGATCTTGCCCTGTGATGAGCCCTGAGCAACCTAGCTGGAGCCTTATGTTCTGAGCCTCTCTGATCTGTAGTCCCAGGGACAAAGGTGACCTAAGACCTAGAGCAATGTCCTTCATCATTTGAACTGGTGTTCTGGGTAAAGAGGTCAGGATCTGCGTTGAGCTCAGAACCTCTCCTGGCTCTGGCAATACCAAGGTATAGCCTGCCCAGGAGGACTTCCTGCCAGATCCTCCTAGGTCTGGGTTTCCACCTGCTTAGCTGACCCAGGCTGTGCTACAGAGGAGTGGCTTCAGGTTTCCTCTCCAGGTATGGCAGGATGGGGGTGTGATGTGGCAGTGTCTGCACCTAGAAGCTGTAGACTAGCTGGACCCTAGACTAGTCTAGTTGACTAGTCAGGTTGTTTTTGTTTGTTTTATGCACTTGTGTGTGGTTGTGTGAGCATGTATGCAGGTCAAAGGATGGCCTGTGGGGAGACTGGTTTTTTTCCTGCCCCCAGCTGGATGTTAGGAACTGAACTCAGGTTCCTGGGCTTGGTGGCAAGTGTCTTTACCTCATTGACCCGAAAAGCACTAGTTTGCGAAATCTTGGTTCCCTCCTTGGTTTAGCTACTAGGAAACTCGTAGCCCATAGCTGTTCATTTAGTGGAAGTGTATAGAATTTTACCATTTATTACTTTTTTTTTGGTTTTTTGAGACAGGGTTCCTCTGTGTAGCTTTGGAGCCTGTCTTGGAACTCACTCTGTAGCCCAGGCTGGCCTCAAACTCACAGAGATCCACCTGCCTCTGCCTCCTGAGTGCTGGGATTAAAGGCGTGCACCACCACCGCCCAGCTCGTTTATTACTTTCTATCTGGCTTTTCCTGCGTCTTGCCCTCATCCCCAGGGTGGCCTTGAGAGGATAAGAGTGGGTAAAATCACGGACTTTGGAACTCATGCCCATATTTCTACTTGGGCATGCTGCCAACAATTTATACATTCAAGCCCATCCTTGTAAAAATGCTGACCCATACAGATGTTCCTTCTGCACCAAAAATGCTAGGTTCTTTAGTCTTCACAGACCACAGGGTGGGTCTCCTCACACCATGCAATAGGATGAAGCATAGCATATCCACACTGCATGAAGTGTCCACCAAGCTGAGGTCCTCACGTGTTTTCCACCCCAGATACCCTTTGACAGGCCCAGGAAACCCTCCACCAGCTCTGCTGGCCATCCAGAGGCTCAAGTCCCAAAGCCTCTTCTGGAAGGGCCTGGAATCCCTCAAACTGACCTTCTTGGTCTCTATTTCTGCAAACTCTGAACACTTTGAAAACACTTTTATTATCTTATGGGGTCATGTCCTACATGAGAGACCCATTACTCCTTCTGAGGCTATGTTGTCAGTCATAGCTCCTTGGTTATTCAGTCTGGGGAAGCGTGACTTGGGGGTCCCAAATACTCCTCAGGATTGCTATCTCTTGGTGGCTCCATCCTGCAAAGACACTGGGGCTCCTGGAGAAAACCTGTGTGCGCCACTATGTAAGGACCTTATGGTCCCAAGGTGAGAAAGCCAAATGGTGTTTTGCTTGTTT
>CABHPH010037880.1:0-18784 GCA_902168325.1 Peromyscus nudipes | reverse complement strand
TTTAAGTTGGTATTCTTCTCCTTCTTCTATCCCTATTATTTGCAGGTTTGGTCTTTTCATGGTGTCCCAGATTTCTTGGACATTTTGGGTCATGACTTTGTTGGCTTTAGTGTTTTCTTTGACTGATGAATCTATTTCTTCTACTGTATCTTCAACTCCAGAGATCCTCTCTTCCATCTCTTGCATTCTGTTGGTTATACTTGCATCTGAAGTTCCTGATAGTTTACTTAGATTTTCTATTTCCAGCATACCCTCTGTTTGTGTCTTCTTCATTTTTTCTATTTCCCTTTGCAGGTCTTGGACCTGTTTCATTGCTTTTTCATGGCTTTCTTTCAGTGCTTTATTGTTTTCTTCCAGGACTTTATTGTTTTCTTCTACTTTAATTGTCCTTTCCTCTAGGTTTTTACAGCGTTCTTGCCATTTTTTGTCTGTTCCTCTATATAAGCCTCTACCTTCTTCATGATGTTATTCATAAGGCTGTTTTCTTCTGCTTCTTCTAATTTTTGATGATCAGCTCTAGTTGTTGGAGGAGGGGTAGGTTCTGGTGATGCTGTATTGCTCTTCATTTTGTTGTATGTACTTCTCCCTTGATGTCTACCCATCTCCTTGTGTTTGATCTTGGTCTTATCAGCGCACTTGGTGCAGAAAGAGCTGACAGATTCAGGAAGTCTCTCTCTCTTGTCCAGATGGGACTCTCTTGTCCAAATGGGAAGTCCGAGGCAGGTTGGGAGCTATTGTCCAGATGGGAAGGCCGAAGCAGGATGGGAGTTATTGTCCAGATGGGAAGTCCAAGGCAAATGGCAGCTCTTTGTCCAGAAGGGAAGTCCGGGGCAGGATGGGAGTTGGGGGCCGGTCTCTAAGTCTCAGGAAGTGGCAGGGGTCTCTTTGTCCAGAAGGGAAGTCCGGGGCAGGATGGGAGCTGGGGGCCGGTCTCTAAGTCTCAGGAAGTGGGGGCGGGTCTCCGGGTATGATGGACTTGGGGGCAGGGCTTGGAGACTGCAGGGTCTGCAGGGGATCGTGGAGAAGGGGGGCCTTCCCGGTAGGGGTGGGGGTAGAAGGGAGCCTGCCCACTGGCCAGAAGTTGGGGCCAAGGTGGGCAGGTCTTCCCAGGGGTGGCTGGTGCCCAGGGACGGGATCTAGGGTGAGGGCGGGCACTCACCTTTGTCCAGAAGGGAAGTCCGGGGCAGGATGGGAGCTGGGGGCAGGTCTCTAAGTCTCAGGAGGCGGCGGGGGTCTCAGGGTATGATGGACTTGGGTGCAGGGCTTGGAGACTGCAAGGGATCTTGGAGAAGGGGACTCTTCCCGGTAGGGGTGGGGGTAGAAGGGAGCCTGCCTGCTGGCCAGAGGCTGGGGGCCAAGGTGGGCAGGTCTTCCCTGAGGTGGCTGGTGCCCAGGGACTGGATCTAGGTTGAGGGCAGGCACTCACCTTTGTCCAGAAGGGAAGTCTGGAGCAGGATGGGAGCTGGGGACAGGTCTCAAAGTCTCAAGAAGCGGCGGGGGTCTCAGGGTATGATGGACTTGAGGGCAGACTTGGAGACTGCAGGGGATCTTGGAGAAGGGAGTCCTTCCCGGTAGGGGTCGGGGTGGAAGGGAGCCTGCCTGCTGGCCTGAGGCTGGGGGCCAAGGTGGGCAGGTCTTCCCTGGGTGGCTGGTGCCCAGGGACTGGATCTAGGGTGAGGGAGGGCACTCCTAGAAAACAATTTTATCCTAATTTTCTTGTAGTGTGTTTGTATGTTTGATACAGGATCTTACTGTGAAGTCCAAACCGATCCTGCATATATTACCCTATAATCTCCACCTCCCAATTCCTGGGATTTTTAGGTTTCTGCCATTGTGAAATGGTGTGGCTGTACAAATATTTCTTAGCCTTGGTTCCAATACATAGGTTCATTATATATGGATGTTTCTAATTCATTTTTGTACATTTTTATTCAAAGTTCAGTTGCTGAAGATTTTTAAGAAGTAAATAGATTTCTCGCTAAAAGTACACGCAAAACCCAACAGAAGTAACATGGGTGAACAGAAAATTATTTGCTACAAAAGAATTAATAGAAATCCTGCTTTCACACAATGGTCCATGCAGATGACGTATTTGTTGCATGGCTTCCAGGAACCATACTCAAAGGCTTGAGTGTCTGCTGAGATGCTCACTGTGTCTGAGGACTGCATCTTCCTCATGGGTTTGCTTGAGGCTGTGACAGGAATTCCCATCTTAAGGTGTATTCCCACAGGAGAGGATCCTGGGAAATGAGTGGACTTCCAAGCACATGAAGATGGCAGATGAAGAACTGGAGAGGAAGAGTTAGGTGTGGGGGAAGACAGTGGTCCTGAGAGGATGGTGACTATGACAGTCGTCCTGCAGTAAGGACTACCAGTCTGCCTAGTGGGACTTTCTCCTTGTGGTTCCAGAGATGGGGCAGAAGAGGGCAAAGGAGTGTATGTGAACAGATGCTCTCTAGTGCAGGATGTGCTGTACAGAACCCTAAGGACACTCATTTGATGTGAGAATCCTTTGGGGGGAATTCTTTGGTTCAGAGATGACAAAAAAACCCATCCCAGACATTCATTCAATTAAAGAGTCACACCAACACAGGAGTCTTGTAGCAACAGGTTATCCAACACTCCTACTTCCCTGGGATGCATGGCTGTTTGGAAATCCCAGGGAGGTAGGTTTCAAGTCAATGGACAGAGAAGGAATAGGTCAGAAGTTTCACATGAGAAATCCTCTCTACATATATAATCGAGCAGAGGAGGCATCATAAAAAATACTTAATCATAGGAGCATCAGCTAAGAGTGGAGACCTGGGAATGAATTAACTGTGTTACTGAATTAACTAACAAGATGCTGTGTGGTCACTTTCTTTCTGGGTCCTCCCTTTTCATGGACGTTGGTAGTTTATATTTTCTCCTTTAAACATTTTTCTTTTGTTATCCATGATATATTCATGAAATAAAAGTGAACGCCATAGGAAATATTAAAAAAAAGAAATCCTGCTTTCAAAACAAGAAATAAGATCAACTACAGTATTGAAGTCACAGTGTGAATTCTAAGTTTTCTAAACTATAGAATGGAAATTTGTAAAAATAAAATAGATAGAAGGATTCTATTAATTATATTAGTTAGTATTCTATAAAAAAAACCCTAAGAATTTCATTTAACAAAACATAAAAGAATTCAGGTAGAAGACTTGAGACAATAAGACATTTAACACAATGTGTAGTATGTAGTGATCACTTGTGTGACACACTAGCATAAGAAAGCTGTGGATCAGAACAAAAGAGCTTAAATGAAGCTTTGATATTTGTGAAAGTATAAAATATATAGCACAAATCAACATCGTGAATATGTTTTACTTAAAAATTAAAGTGATTATGTTCTATAATAATCAAATCCTTATGAATATTTCTAATTTTTGAGATTTGAGAGACAAAATTATTCTTTCTTCCTGTGCTGGAATATAATTAATCTCATGAATTAAATAATAATCAAACACAATGTCTCATTTATATATATATAATGAATGGTAGCTATTTTGCTAAAATAGGAAAACATGGATGGAATTGGAGTATGAATTTGTGCTGTGTGCATGCATGTGCATATGTGTGTCTGTATGTGTGTGTGAGTGTGTATGTGTGTGTTTGGATATTTCTGTTTCACTTTCACAAGGATTGACGTATCTATTAGTCACGTACGTGAAACAGAAAGGAGACTCTTGGATATAAAGATCTCAGACTGGATGATAGAAAAGGAGATACCTCCCTGAATTTGTGAGTCTTTGGTACGCACTTAGTTATTTTAAACATTGTAATTAAGGGAATGATAAAATAATGGAAGGACTCTCAGAAAATGAGACTAAAGGCATTCATAAATTAAAACTATGGTATAGAGAAATTCCTCGTGTGTAAAACTAGAGTATGTCCGGAAGTCCTTGGTGACTCCAATGACTACAACATCTATTAAGCCATAGAGCTGAAGTCTAGATGAGGGAGATGAAGGTAGAAGTAATGAAAACTTAAAAATAAATTCATCATTATATCAATTAACTTCTTTAAGGAGCTTCACTGTAACCTGAAGTTAGTGTGTGAATAGTGAGAGGAAGGATTTTGGCTTACATATTGAAACTGAGTAAGAGGTCCCATTGATTGATTGTTTCTCTCAGTGTCTGTGCTACTGGTGTTATATTTAGGAAGTGATCTCCTATGCCAATGCGTTCAAGACTACTTCCTACTTTCTCTTCTAGCAGGTTCAGAGTAGCTGGATTTATGTTGAAGTCTTTGATCCACTTAGACTTAAGTTCTGTGCACGGTGACAGATATGGATCTATTTGCAGCCTTCTATAGGTTGATATCCAGTTATGCCAGCACCATTTGTTGAAGATGCTTTCTTTTTTCCATTGTACACTTTTGGCTTCTTTGTCAAAAATTATATGTTCATAGGTTGTGGATTAATGTCAGGGTGGTTGTGCACGCCTTTAATCCCAGCACTTGGGAGGCAGAGCCAGGCGGATCTCTGTGAGTTCGAGGCCAGCCTCGACTACCAAGTGAGTTCCAGGAGAGGCGCAAAGCTACACAGAGAAACCCTGTCTCGAAAAACCAAAAAAAAAAAATTATATGTTCATAGGTGTGCGGATTAATGTCAGGTTCTTCAGTTCGATTCAATGGAATCTTCAATGGTCCACATGTCGGTTTTTATGCCAGTACCAAGCTGTTTTTATTACTGTAGCTCTATAGGAGAGCTTGAGGTCAGGGATCATGATGCCTCCAGAGGTTGTTTTATTGTACAGGATTCTTTTGGCTATCCTGGGATTTTTGTTTTTTCCATACAAGTTGAGTATTCTTCTTTCCAGGTCTGTGAAGAATTGTGTTAGTATTTTGATGGGGATTGCATTGAATCTGCAGATTGCTTTTGGTAAAATTGCCATTTTTACTATGACATCATGAGGTTTGCAGGCAAATGGATGGATCTAGAAAAAATCCTCCTGAGTGAGGTAACCCAGACTCAGAAAGACAAACACGGTATGTACTCACTCATAGGAGGATACTAGATGTGGAACAAGGATGACTGGACTGCTACTCACAACACCAGGGAGGCTACCTGGAAAACAGGACCCCAAGAAAGACACGGGGATCGCCCAATGACAGAGAAATGGATGAGATCCACATGAACAGCCTGGACGTGAGTGGGGGTAATGAAGGGCGAGGGTCGAGGGAAAGAGAGCTTGGGGGAGCGGGAGTTCCCAGCTGGATCAAGAACAGAGAGGGAGAACAAGGAATAGGAGACCGTGATAAATGAAGACCACATGAGAATAGGAAGAAGCAAAGTGCTAGAGAGGTCCACAGAAATCCACAAAGATGCCGCCACAATAGACTGCTGGTAATGGTCGAGAGACAGCCCAAAATGACCTGCTCTGGTGATAGGATGGCCTAATTGTTGTGCTAGAAACCCCATCCAATGACTGAGGGAACTGGATGCAGAGATCCACGGTCAGGCCCCAGGTGGAGCTCCGGGAGTCCAGTTGGCTAGAAAGAGGAGGGTCTATATGAGCGAGAATTGTTGAGACCAAGGTTGGATAAAGCACAGGGACAAATAGCCAAACGAATGGAAATACATGAACTATGAACCAATGGCTGAGGGGCCCCCAACTGGATTAGGCCCGCTGAATAGGTGAGACAGTTGATTGGCTTGATCTGTTTGGGAGGCATCCAGGCAGTGAGACCAGGTTCTGTGCTCAGTGCATGAGTTGGCTGTTTGAAACCTGGGGCTTATGCAGGGACACTTGGCTCAGCCTGGGAGGAGGGGACTGGACCTGCTTTGACTGAGTCTACTAGGTTGATCTCAATCCTCGGGGGAGTCTTTGCCCTGAAGGAGATGGGAATGGGGGGTGGTCTAGGGGGAAGGGGAGGGTAGAATTAAATCATATTGTAAAATAAAATTAAAAAAAAAAGACCAAAAAAAAAAATGCCGGGCATTGGTGGTGCACGCCTTTAATCCCAGCACTTGGGAGGCAGAGGCAGGCGGATCTCTGTGAATTCGAGGCCAGCCTGGGCTACCAAGTGAGCTCCAGGAAAGGCGCAAAGCTACACAGAGAAACCCTGTCTTGAAACCCCCCCCCCAAAAAAAAGAAATTTGACTTGTGAAAGCATAAAAAAAAGAAAGAAACTGAGTAAGAATAAACTGCCTTCTTAAGTTGGCAGAAACCAGCCAGGAGAATTATTAATGATAATGTGGAAGAAAATGGGTCCAGTTAGGGGCAAATAGATTTCAGAAAGGTAAGAAGTGATGGAGTTCTTAGTAACATGAGTAAAATTTGTAAAGAAAAAGATGAAAATATGAATGAATATTAACACTTGAATTAGTAAGGATTTTAGAAATGTAACAATAAGCTTTTTTTTAAGATAAGCTTTTTTCTGTACTAAAATATTGATAGTGAGCTAGCATTTAATTAGAGAGAACATTAAGCAGACAGTATGTATCTACACATATTGGTCCTTTCAGAATGACGCAATGCATACCGCTATAGGCTTGTCATCCTCTAAGTATTAAAGTCTTTTCTGCAGTTGCCCTCACAGCACAGTGGGAACATTCAAAAGAACGCCTGTGTCTTCTCCATGAGGATGCAGCGGGGCCTTTTCTGTGATTACTGAATGCCAGAATCTAAGGCTTCCCTCCAAAGCAATTAATTTGCATGCTTTACAAGCTAAGACATCTTGAAGCCATTAATATACTCACTTTTTCAAGAAGAAGTGTTACCACTTGTAAGTACTTTATTCTTATCTCATTTAATTAAATCTTTCTCTAATTATAAAAAGTATTCAGGAAAATGAGATTTTTTTAATGTCTATTTGTACTAGACAATTTCCTTTCATTACATTTGGAACTAAGACTTTGTGATGCAATAGGTTCTTTAAAATTAGAAATTCAATCAAATTAAAAAATTATCTATAGCTTTGATTTTATAAAAATTGGAAATTATTCTAATTGTCACTAAAGTAAAATATTAAGTATTATAATGATTAAATGTTAATTGAATCTTCATATTTTCTACAGTTGATTAGTTCTTGCTAGCACAAGTATCCATACTTCAAAAATGTCTTGATTATCTAATTTATTTAACATGAAGGTTCAAAAATGGGAAATAATCAATAACCCAAATGATAGCACTTTAAAAACGGAAGCAGGTAAATAAGTAATTCTCAAGAGAATATATGTGATGATACACTAATGGTGATATGTTTTTCTAACCCAGCATTTGAGAAGCTGTATTATGTAGAGAACTAGAAGTTCAAAGACAGCTCATCCAATAAGAGGAACACCCCAAAAACAAACAGATAAGAAAAGGATAGGTTTTAGTGTTGCTAAGTAAAGTAAATTTTCAATAATGTGTCACATTAGGGACAAATTGTGTTATTAATTAGTGCTGAAAGCTATGTGGAACTAAAGTCTTAATTCTTTGTATATCTAGCAATTTTAATTTTATATAATATGTGAACAATAATAATAGTAAGATGAGCTAGATAAATAACTTCATAAAAAAATCAAAAGTGTGTCCCAAAAATAAAGGGAAATCAAGGAAATCATTAAATTTAACAGCTCAATAAACCAAGTTAATTTGGAAATAATAAAACAGTATACATGAAGTTATAAAGGCATATTTTTAAAAATTAAAAGGTTGACTTTATATAGGCCATATTTTATTTGATGGGTTGGAACAGGAGCTATTTTAAGATAAATTATTGAAAACAAACACTTGGGTAGAACATTAAGCAAAAAGAGAGAATGACCTGTTTCAAATAACCTGCAAGATAATGAGCAGAAGAGACATATTACTATAAATCATGGGACAGAAGTAACAATAAGAAAGAAGGAAATGAAGCCAAGAAAAGTAGTGGTGCATTAACAGGAGCCACAAATGTTTTCATTTTCCCAGCCAGGAGACAAGTGTACTGATCAAGTTTTTTTTACCAACAGGAAACAACAAAGGTGAAGCTCTGCTTACTCAGCATTTTCAGATTTTATCCTCTGAAACATCTGTCTAGGGGAAACCAAGCTCCATGAAATATGACTTACTGTAAAAGATTATCATCCTGCAAAGCCCCAAATACTGGGAGGAGCTACTCAGCAGGACAACCGGAGTGAAAGGGGGCAGTCCTGTAGGAGCAAAGGCCAGTGCAGAACTTCACCTCTCCCCTTCTGCTAAGCCCTTCCCAAGATTATGACGAACACAACATGACTTAAATTGATGGTCGTTTAAAGTTCCCAAGTTTAGAATATAGCAAGATCCAAGAAAATTATTTACTTAAACGTATTAGAATATTTCTACAGTTAAAAATAAATTGATTTATTTTTGTAAAATCAAAAAAGGACACTTTAAAGAAAGAATTCAGTAAAAATCAAATGACAAAGACATAAGTACTATTTTTAAACCATAAAATTTAGTATATTTCCTTTTACATGTTAAATTTAGCTAATTTGATAATTTTGGACCAGAAATGGAATGACAAAATAGCCCAAGATACAATTAATCTCTACTTTGAAATATTCTAAAGTAATTTTCTCTATCAGTCTGTGCAAGATAAATTTATTCACATATTTCATTTGTACAATGCTTTCTGTAAATTAAAATCAGGAATTTGTTGAAAAATGAATCTTCAGCATTCATAAAGAAATGTAAGACAAGTTTTGGTTAAGTGATAAACTGCTATAAAGAGAGTAGTGAAAACGTTTGCTTTCACACTTACACATGCTGGCCTTGTGTATCCACCTGACACTAGAGGGAAAATACAAGAATCTACAGCCATCAGTAACTTAATATAAGTGGCATTAACCCTTGAATAAACTATAAAATCATAGATCCTAAACATTGCCATCATTATTGGGCATTCTTTTGTAAACTCTACTCACATAATGAGAGAATTAAAATAATGGAGTTATAAATGAAAAGAAAAACAAAAAACAACAGCATGTAAATATTTGAAGAAGATATGATTGCCTAGACAGGAAATATTGAAGTATAAAATGATAAAATGAGTAAAAGCATAGCAATCATAGATTATAACCTCCGATGTCCAATAAAACTCAATTTTAAGAGAAAGGCTCAATAATTTGAAACAATATAAAATTTAAATAGCAATTAAAATTGTGTAGTTATACTACATGTTACATTATAACATACATTTTAAGAAATTTGAAATAAAATGTTAATAGTGTATGTGTATATTGACTTTTCTAATTCTTTAAAAACTGATTTTTAAATAAAGTGTAATATTGCCTTATCGTGAAATCACCAACTTCCAATCTTCTACTGACATAAATACACAAAGTAATATATGAAAATATTCTAAACAAAACCTTTTGACCTTACTCTATCAGATACTAAAAGTTAAAACTTATGATGATTTGAGAATAACGGCATGGGAGAAGTAGGAAAGCATTATCGCAGTGGAATCAAACGTCTTTCATGTGACAAAGAATACGGGAGAGAAGTGTTAAACCACTCGGAGTGCTGGCCAGTTGCCAAAAACAACTTTGTAAAGTCTTTTGAAGTCTGCATGTCAATTTCTACCCATCATCTTTCATCAGATCCGACAGAGTGTTTTCCATCTCTACTCCTGCACATAATATCACCATCTGACCTTGCCCATCTCACCATAGCAGTACTGCTACTTAAAAAGGCATTACTATCAAAGGTTAGAAGCCCAAATGAGAGATGAAAGTGATGTGTAAAACTGCCAGCTGCATCAGAAAATATCTTTGGGTTTAACGTGGCTTCATCAAAAATTTTGACTTTACAGAGGAAAAACACTATTTCTTGAAAAGTCTTCAGCTTTAGTATTAGAGAAATAGAGTTTTTAGCTATAGTCTCATCACAATGAATTCCTGATCAAAGTAGAGAGGGTATAAAGCCCATGCTTGGTTCTGTGTGGTTAGTCATTGCATGCATAGAGATGATCATTTAAGACTCAAGGTAAATAACTTGAACTGCGAGATTCATCTTAAAGTTTAAATTTTAAAATTAGAACTTCAACCAAGAACATTGAGTTATTGAGCATTTAAACCAGGGCCTTATCTGTACTAGAGAGCATTTTGCTCTGGAGTTTTATCCACAGTCTACGAATTTTGGACACAGTTCTGTCATAGAATCCTTCTCCCAAACACACACACACACACACACACACACACCACAAACACACCACACATACAGACTCCACACACACTCACCACACACATGCATACACTATTCACACTCACCACACATATATCACAAACACATATACACTACAAATACCACACATACATACACACACATATACACCACAAATAGAACCCACCCCACACACACAATACACAGACACCACTCAAACCTATCACACACACACACACACACACACACACACACACATCGCTAAGACAGGAGCTACATAGAAGTGGATAGTATATGAGGATGTTATTCACATTCATTTGGAACTTCCAGACTTAAATACATTTTGAGAAACCTATATCTTACAAGAAATTGGTTTTGCTAATAGTCTTTTTCTATTACTTTAAGAAAGGGTATTTTTCAACTAATGCATGCATTTTCTGCAAGACTAGACTTTGGAAAACTTGATGTGATGAAATCAAAAACAGATATAGAAATGATAAGGTTTGAAATAAAATTCAAAGTTTATGATGACACTAAATATTACCTATGAGGGATTTGATTAATACTACAGACAGTGAGTTTACAGCCTCCTCTTCAAGTTTGGTGCAGAGTAAGCATATTAATAAATGATATTTATGCTTGTTATTGAATATGATGGACAGTTTTAAATTACATATTCTTTATTATTTTTCCTTTTGCATACATCTAAAAGTATGAAGAAATTATATAAGTATTTGTTTTGTGTATGATGTTTCAGAACACGGGATCTGGAAAGAGCTAAGGCCCACCTTCCCCTGGAACTCTCAGGGAGCTCTTGGCCCCATCAACAATTTTATTTGGGACCACAAGCATCAGCAACTTTTCCTGTTGTGGGTTCTTTGTTATAGAAGCCTGGGGAAACATACTCATTATAAATAAAGACGATTTTATTGTTTTTCTCCTCAAAAAAAAAATAACATTACTTACAAAATTAATTAGTTAACACTAATGAACTTTAGTGTTGTTACTAAGGACTGCAAGTTATCAAAGGACACTGGGGATGTCATAACTTGCCTAATATCAAGCATCTCTTTTGGTCGAACTCTTACATAGTGTGTACCATAAAGTTCCTTTTGCTTACTTTATATGACTTCCTAATAATTTAGAACCAAACAGAAACTCAAAGTATCCAAACATTTTGCCATACAGAATTTTGATCTAAAAATGTCCTACTATTCTTGCCCAATGCTTATACTAAATATTTATGAACTCTTCTATAGTTTATTTAACAGATAGTGTACTCTTCCCCCTTCTCAATCACTATGTAATTATTATATGTGATCTGCATTAAAAATCAGGTTTATAATAAGTATATGGGTATATTTACTCAGTAGCTAATATAATATATTTGACTAGCTGTAAAGCCAAAATTTTATTAAGTTCAGTGGGGATATAGAAGACCACAAATCAAAATGACATTAAAGATCATTTTAAATGGTCTCTATAACCCAAAAAAAATAATCTACATAGGAATGGTGGATAAGATGTCACAGTAAATCCTACCAACTACTCATAAGAAGCAGCAGTTTGAACAGCTACTCACAAGCAAAATATGTCTCCATGAGGTATGAAAACTGTTAAAAATCACAAAAATGTTTAGCACAATTATAGGAAAACTGCATTGAAAAGGGAAGGAAGGGGAGCTTTATGTCACTCAAGTCGCATACACCCAGATTCTTCAGTCCCAGGCAGCATGGCACAAAAGGAGACACCAGGTGGAGAGTCAGAAATGAGCATAGCACCGGGTCATTGATCCCAACCCCTGGTATGTCAAGGTAAAACTTAGCACTCCAGTACAGCAATGGACCCAGTGTCCATGCTCTTACTGTAAATGTGCCTTCGGTGACTTCCTGGCATTAGGGGAACCACACTGCCACAGGCATCAAGCTTAAAGGATCGACTTCATACAAGCTAGCTCACTGACTAGAACCCTGGAATTGCTTAACAGAAGAAAGGGTACAGTAGGCTGAAGATTTCTTGTGAACACAACTGTGCCTAGAAAAAGCAGGTCCAAGCATCTGGAATGGTCCAGTTCTACCATCATGACAAAGACAGACATTCTGATCATGCCAGACAACCAGCCCCAAAACTGTGGACAGACTAAAAGTTGAACAGTGAACTCAAATCACTTCATATACAAAGACTGGAACAAGTGTCTACCTTTTCCATGGCACTGGTAACTTAATATCCCCATAAAAATCAAGAATAAACGGGACATTAAACATCACCAGAGCTACAACCAAATGACAGCAATTAACCCTTAAAATAGTGTGTGGCCTGTGTGTGTACTTGCATATGTGTGTGCATGCCCATGTGTGCATGCATGTGCATTTCTGTTTGTATATGTATGTGCATGTGTGTATGCATGTTTGTGTGACATGTATTTTCATGTATCATGAGTCATGTGTCCATGTGTATGAATTTATGTTCATGTGTCTGC
The DNA here is from genome assembly GCA_902168325.1 of Peromyscus nudipes. Taxonomy (NCBI): domain Eukaryota; kingdom Metazoa; phylum Chordata; class Mammalia; order Rodentia; family Cricetidae; genus Peromyscus; species Peromyscus nudipes. Next base: position 6,163 of record CABHPH010037880.1, on the reverse strand, counting down.
ATTTGTTTGTGTCTATGTGCATGCATATTTGTGCTGTGTATCATGAGTGTACAAGTTTTTGTGCATGCATGGATGTGTATGTATGTATGTGCCTGTTCCTGTAGTGTGTACTTATGTGTTCAAGTTTGTGTGCATGTGTATGTTCATGTACATGCACATGTGTGCGCCACTTGTGTGTTTATGTATTGTGTGCCTCTGTGTGCATATATGTGGACATGCATGCATATATGTGTATGTGTGTGTTTTAGTTTGTGTGCACGTCTCTGTGTGTGTGTTTGAACCTGTGTGTGTTTATATTTCCATGTGTTTGTGCATGTGTTTGCTCATGTGCATGCATGTTTGTATTAGTCCTTGCTTTCTACCTGTTTCACAGTCTCTTGTTCCACACTGCATATGCCTCAATACCTGTCCCAAGTTTCCCATATTATCCCATTCCTGTCTCTGGTCTCCCAAAAGAGTTCTGTATTTACTGACATGCTACCCTGTTCTGCTTTACATGCTTTTTTTTTGTAACCAAACCCAGGACATTTAAACCTGCTAGACAAGTGTTTTACTAACTGAGCCATCCCTGAATCCCCAAAATAATCATCTTAGAGATCCCACCCAACTTGAAGAAAATACTAAGAAATGGTTGATGAAAGGGGAACACAGGAGGCACCCAAGACAAAATTAATAAAGAGATTAAATAAATTTTAAAAATCAAGCAAGACTTGTCATGGTAAAATTATAGCAAAAAGTACCATGGAAATGTCCATAAAAGAATTGGAACAAAATCTCTGAACTCAACAATAGTTTCTTGGAAAATACAAAGAGGAAAAAAAATATGAAAAGAAATAAAGCATGATAATGGGATTGATAGACAGCATTAAGACAGACAACAAATCAGAACTTACACAACATGAAAACAAACCTCAAATTAATTAAAATCTTAACTATAATTAACTAAATAATGTAACTCTTAGTAAACACTTAGAAGACAACAGAGGGAATACTATGTTTCGTTAGTCTGGATGATGGTTTTTTAAATCTGATTCCAAAGCTCTAAGGACCAAAAGCAAAAGTAGTAAGTAGTTACAGAAACACTGAAAGGATTCTGCAGCAGAAACCACCAACTCTCATGATACCACAGCAATACAGCTGCCTAACAAGACCTGAAAAATACAGCAGACATGCTAACATGCAAGAGGGAAATCACACCTGGCCTCACCCTTCGACAAAGAACTACAGACAACTGAGAAATGCTGAAAGCAGGAGAAAGAGTCTTCCTTGGGGTTGAGCCTCCAACTGATAGCTCAATATCAAATGACCAGCCCTGAAATCATATTCATCAAAGTAACACTAAATGGACCTGATTTTGTGTGTGTGTGTGTGTGTGTGTGTGTGTGTGTGTGTATGTATGTGTTAATTAATTAATTAAAGACAAAGAGGCCATCATTTCAACAGGGAGCAAAGGTCATGGGAGTACATGAAAGTGATTATAAGGGGAAATAGGGGAAATTGATGTAATTATATTGCAATTATATTTTTAAGAATAAACTCAGCAAAATTTTAATCCTCAGAAGGGGAGAAATATTTGTAAACTATACATCTAATAAGGGGATAATATCAAAATATATCAGGGACTTGATAGGAAAAAATTATGAAAAGTCAAATAAAGGATATGACAGTTTTCCAAAGACAAATGCTCAGCATTGTTTGTAAAGAAAATTCTCAAAATCAGGATTCATCAAGGAAAAACAAATCTAAACAACACCTCACATCTCCCAGATGACTATTATAAAAAAGACGGAAGACAAAGGAGTTGGCAAGTCTGTTGAAAAAAGATATCATGCGTAAAGTTAGAAGGAATGGGAAATAGTTCCGTCATTTTAGGAAACAGCATTGAGACTTCTCCAGATACAACATCTAGTGCAGCAACCTTATTACTGAATATATATGTAAAGAATAAAAAAGACTATGTCAAAGAAACATTCAGACTTCATGTTTATTACAGTGTTATTCACCATAGCAAAGATATGAATACAAGCTACATGTCTATGAATAAAGAGTGAGAAAAGGATTACTAATACATAAACAGTGGGATATTGCTCATCCATAAAAAGAAAGACAATCCTGAATCATCAACAAAATACATAGACCTGAGAAAACTGTGCAAACAAATTAAGCCAACTATGTAAACAAGATGTCAGCATTTAAACATCTGTACTGGCCTGCCTTAGGATAGGATAGACCTCAGCTGCAAATACTAAGAGCACTCCTTGTGTGCATTCACTAGGTTTCCTTATAAAAGGCAGGACTTGTACACCTCTTGTCTAGTTCTCCTTCTCTTCCTTCGCTCTTGTCCACAGGGACTGGTCTCTGCCCTCTTCTCTGCTCCTTCTCTCCCCTCCCCCCAATAAACCTCCCACGTGTGCCCTGATGTAAGGTGTGACTTTTACTTACAGTTTTTAAAATACGACACAGGATAACTACAAACTTGCTCATATGTCAAAACTAGAGTGGAATGATAATGCCCAGATGTTTGAGTGAGTGGGGTATTGAGAAGGTGCCTGAACTAGCTTTCCCTGTAATCAGATTGGTGATTGTCATCATAGAACCTACAGCCAGTAACTAATGGAAGCAGATGCTGAGACTGACAGCCAATCAGTGGGTCAAGCTCCTGTATTTTAATTGAAGAGAAGGAGGAAGGATTATAGGAGCAAGTCAAGATCTTGATGGGGAAAACATCTAGACAGCTGACCTGAGCTAGTGGGAACTCACTGACTCTGGAATGATGGCTGGGAAACCTTCATGGGACCGAACTAAGCCCTCTCAATGTGGGTGACGGTTGTGTGGCTTGATCTGTTTGTGGGGTCTCTGATAGTAGGACCAGGACTTATCCTGGGTACATGTACTGGCTTTTTAGAGCCCATTCCCTGTGGTGGGATGCCTTACTCAGCCTCAATGCAGGGGAGAGGGGCTTGGTCCTGCCTCAACTTTGTTTGCCAGCCTGTGTTGACTCCCCAAGGGAGACCTTACTCCCTATAAGGAGTGGATGAGGAGTGGGGTGGGGGAGACATGGGGGGAGTGGGAGAAGGGGGTGGAGGGGAAACTGTAGTTGGTATACAAAATAAAAAATAATTTAAATAAATAAATTAAAAAGAAGTTTGAACCAATCAATCAATCAGTAAGTAGATCAATAAGTAGATTTATTGATGGAATTGGGTCAAGAGATGTACTGAATATTATGGTGCCTACAGGAAATGACAATCTACTCTTGATTAATGACCAAAAGACATAAACAACATTCTAAGTATGATTTTAAAGGTTTTTTATATTGCAATATAAATATTTATAGCATTCATACATTTTGTTAACTTTTCTGTTGCTGAGAAAATAATGTCCAGGACAGTGCTTTAAGATATAAAGGATTTCTTTTGATTCCTAGTCACAGAGTATTCAGTCCATGGTGAGCTTGCTGTATTGCCTTGAACCTGAGAAGGATGAGACAGAACATTATCACAGGAAACCCAGGGAGAAGGTTGCATCTTTGCAGGACAATTCCCAGTGATCTGCTTCCTCCAAAAACACTTTATCAACTCCTGATATTAACATCAGTCTAAGAATCCATCAAGAATATGACCACTGACAAAATGTGAGACTTGGGCATCTCACAATATGTGGCCTGGACACCTGGAGTTCTCAGATTCTGTCAGGCATCCTCATCTGTTAGCCTTCTTGCAGACCGACGTCATTGTTTTTATTTAATCAATCCAAGATCCTTAAATTTTTAGTTACAATTTACTTCAGTTTTACAATGGATTCTGAGGGAGAGCATCTCTGAAATTTTTACTATACCATGCTTCAAACTGCAGTTTGTCCAGAAAAAAAGGACCAAGATGCAGAAAGCACTCAGAAAACTAATCTTAGGCTTCAGAGGAGAAAGAGAATTTGTTCTCTCATAGTGGTTAGGAGTTTCATACTGCTTACCCTCTACCATGAAGGGAAATGCCATGGTACCACCGTGGTGTTCATCCAAATCTAGCACACTTGCATTCAGAATAACTTCCTTTTCTGAGCACTCATGTGGGCCTCGCTTGTTTCAAACAATGTCAATAGCTTTAGAATGCTTTTCTCAATTTAACAAGAACAGATAGACAATAAGTGACGGCATTGAATTTCTTCCTATGTTAGTGGTTTTGTGATTAAATATCATCTCTTTTTTAGTTGTTTTAAATTGTCATATGTTTATATAATGAATTATAGTCATAATTTCATGGCCCCCACTCATCTCCTTTATCCACCCCCTCTCTCACTGGCACACTTTTCTTCCTCATATTTTTCAAGTCTGTTTTCTTTGTGTAGTCCACTGTGCTCAATCAGGGTTTAAAGAACAGAATGCACAGAACAGAAAAGGCATATTAAGTATTATTTGTTAAAGACATTACATAATTGTGTCATTTTAATTTTACAAGTTGGAGGGAAAATTTCAAAGCCATTAAATCTTGAGATATCTAAGTACTAAACTGATGTTTTGTTGCAGTGAACCTGATTTATGCATTTAAAGCAATGCCTCATTGGAATAAACCTGGTTTGCAATGTAGAAACACAATAATTTATACATTAATGTGTTTGCCAACAGTGAAATGTGTTTGGTTTACATATATGTGCATATAGGTTTGAAGATAATGAAAAGAATAAAATTATCTATTGGCTGGTTTTGTTTCCTTGTTTGTTTGTTTGCAAGCCTTGACAATTTGTCTGATTCCCAAGGTTAAGAAGGCAAGTTTGAACACCCCTTGTTTATTCTCTTTAATTAAACTGATAGATAAGCTTGAAAGAAAAACAAAACATTTGGTTCCAAGTCAGCTCACAGACAGTACTCAAGAACTGCTTACTTTCCAGGATAAAAAATAAAACTCCAGGTACAAAGCCTCAAATTTTTTACTGTAAAGTGTCACTAAAATATAACATTATCTTACAATGGCATACTATTGATTTATTTGTCATTACACAATAAACAAGTGGCTATCAGGCTGGGACTTGTAAATGTACCCAGCAGATGCACTGAAATTGTACTTGGCATATAATTGAGCTTGGTGCATGGGTTCTGTAGAAGGATATTGCTACTACAGTTTTACACGAGGAGGTATGTGCTGTCCTGAATTTAATTAGGTATGTGTAAAGCAACCATTGTCTTTCATCAATTGAATGTTGCTGGCAAAGTCCAAATTTGTGCATAGAGGTGCAAAGAGCCTTGTGTTCAGACATTTGTCCCCCAGGTGAGGGAATATAAAGGTATATAGTTATGATCTAGCTTATGATATGAGAAAACTGGTACACAACCAGTAATTTAAAAGTAAATTGTGTAGTAACAACTATTCATAAAAATCCCCATTTGTGATACAACATATCATATGTTCTGCTTAATTGGGACATTTACTTATTATTCATCCTATATTCCCAAGATGCCACTGAGGACAAGTACTACCACTGAGCAGCCTGACAACCACTCCCACTAAAATTCTCAGGGTATTTACTCTGCACAAAAGTCTAAGAAAATCAACAAGATAGACAAGCCCTTATCCAAACTAACCAAAGGCAGAGAGAGAGCATCCAGATTAACAAAATCAGAAATGAAAAGGGGGACATAACAACAGACACTGAGGAAATCCAGAGAATCATCAGGTCATACTTCAAAAACCTCTATTCCACAAAAGTGGAAAATCTAAAAGAAATGGATAATATTCTGTATAGGTACCACATACCTAAGTTAAATCAAGACCAGATAAACTGTTTAAATAGTCCAATAACCCCTAAGGAAATAGAAACAGTCATTAAAAGTCTCCCAACCAAAAAAAACCCAGGACCAGATGGTTTCAGAATTCTACCAGATCTTCAAAGAAGAGTTAATACCAATACTCTCTAAATTGTTCCACACAGTAGAAACAGAAGGAACATTACCAAACTCCTTCTATGAGGCTACAATTACCCTGATTCCTAAACCAAACAAGGATACAACAAAGAAAGAGAACTACAGACCGATCTCCCTCATGAACATTGATGCAAAAATACTCAATAAAATACTGGGAAACAGACTCCAAGAACACATCAAAACAATTATCCACCATGATCAAGTAGGCTTCATCCCAGGGATGCAAGGGTGGTTCAACATACGAAAGTC
>CABHPH010037862.1:0-11990 GCA_902168325.1 Peromyscus nudipes | reverse complement strand
TGTATGTATGTATGTATGTATGTATGTATGTATGTATGTATGTATTTACTTATGTGTGCACCACAGCACATGCGTGGAGGTCAGAGGACAGCTTTTGGGAATCAGTTCTCTCTTTCCACCATGTGAGTTCTAGGTATTGAACTCAGGTCATCAGTCTTGTTGGCAAGTGCCTTTTCCCACGGGGCCATCTTGCCTGACTTTGTATTGAAGATCGTGCAAATAGATACCAGGTCCCCAAACAGAGCAGAGACTGCCCATCACAAGGGCATGTAAGGCATGCAGGAGAGCTGCAATCCTGTCGGTTCTGTCTGACCAGTGTGCCTCACCATCTGTGGTAAAATAGTTTGACCATTTAGAGATTTCCACCAAGCTCCAGTCACCATCAGGAGGCGTCAATCCTCTGCATCCAAGCAGTTGCTCTAATCTGAATGCTCCATATTTTGTCAATGTATTTTCCTGTTTTTTTCTATGACAAGGATGAAGAACACAATGACAAGATCCTTGTCCTTAGTGGTTACATGTTTCAGGTGCCTGCTGCTGCATAAAACACTCAAACTCGGTGCCATAAAACACCAGCTATTCGTTCTTGTTTTTTTTTTCTTCTAAATATAAAATACTGTTATTGCATAATGTGGGAGAAATAAGTTCATCATGGAACTAAATATAAGAGAAATACATTTGTTAAATAATTATCATGTGTATACGACATATATTTATTTATTTTCATGTTTTATTGTATATGTTTATCCTGCTTTTGTTAGTGCGCCATGTGCACGCAGTACCCGAGGAGGCCAGAAGAGGGTGTCAGATCCCCTGGAGTTGGCGTTACAGATAGTTGTGAGCTACCGTGGTGGTGCTGGGCGTCAAACCCAGGTTCTCAGCAAGAGCAGCAGGTGCTCTCAACCACTAAGCCATCTGTCCAGCCCCACCAGCCATTTCTTTATGCATCCAGTGTCTTTGAAAGTCTGCCTACCGCAGCAGGCATGTGTTAGCTCTGTTTCTTGTTGTCAGAGAGTCATCTGGCAGGTCTGAATGTCTACTGTCTGGTATTTGGTCAGAGATGACTCAAAGAGGGGCATCAGCTTGGACTAAAGGGTAGAGCCATCTGTATGGCCGCTCCATGTACCTTGGATCCCAAAGGGAGTGTTGTAAAACAAATTATTTCAGAAGATCATGTGGAAATGGCATGGTAGTTGTGTGGCATTGCCTCCGTGCCACAAGCATGTACAGAGTCCATGGGCCTGAGTGGAAGGAATGGCAAAGGACCCATGGTTATAGTATGTTAAACAACTCACGATCCTGCCTTAGCCTTCCATGTGGTGGCGTTACAGGGATGCACCCCCCCCGCCCACCCCCCCCCCCCCCCCGTTCTCAGTCTAATACTTGTTGAAGGAAGGAAGTATTTGTCTGGCGAATCTAATTCCATGTAGAACCGAATTATACCTGTGAACACTATCAGAGACAGATCTCAAACTATGAATAAGTTGAGTGGGTGAAAGTCTAGCACAAGCAATGTAGATGGAGGGGAGTCTACACCAAGGTACAGAAAGTTTCCAGAGAATTGTAAGGGTTATATAGCCGGAGTTATATAGCACAGAGCATGTGCAGAGGAGAAGGAGACAGGAAGAGACAGATCGCAGAGGGGTCTGGGGTCCACACTACCAACTTCCTGAGAGAGCTGCTTAGATACTGTGGAATTGACAAGATTAGGGAGACATTTTAGAGAGATTCTTGTGTTTGCAGTAGAGACGACAGAGAAGGGTATGGAGAGTGAGAGGCTGCTAACTGTGGTCCAGGTAAAAGCTGTGGAGAGTAACTGGGGTCTTTGCCCCAGGGCCATAGAGGAGAGGGCAGCTTCCCACTCTGGAGTCTCACTCACCGATTTTCGTGTTGCTGTTTTTTTCTTTTTCCTCCTTATAATCCATGGCAATCTGAATTCCTACTCCTTCTATTCGTAAAAATCTGATGCCATCTGCAATGCATGAATTTGTAACTCACTGGCATACCCAGGCCTGTTCAGCACACAGTCTCTGTGGCGAGGCTCCCTGGACCTCGGGGGCACACACATGGAGATGAAGCTGCAGCCGTCAGTCACCTTGGCTTGGGTTTTGCAAGGAGATGGAATCTGATTCCTTCCTTGCGTGTGTTCACAGCAGCATGACATATTTGTACAACAGTGCTCTCTCTGGAGCACCAGGCACTTCCTAAATATCACCTCTGGATAGTTGTGAAAACTGGGCCAGTGCAATTCCCAGGTTTCCAGAGTTAGCTGAGGTGACAAGCCGTTTCTGCTTCTCTCCCTGTTATAAAATGAGCAGGGCCAGGGAGGCAGCTCAGCGGGTAAGAGTACTTGCTGTGTAAGTACCAGGACTTGAGTTTGAATCCCCAGAACACACTTAAAACAAAACAAAACAAGACAGGGCTGGTACCCATAATCCCAGTGTTGGCAGGCAGAGGCAGGAGGATTCTAGGAGCTCCCCGGCCAGCTAGCCTAACTGAAATGGAGCTTTGAGTTCAGTGAGAAACCCTATCTCAAGGGAATAAAGCAGAGAATGATAGAAGAAGATGCACAAAGATCTTCTTTCAGGGATGCATGTAAGTGTACACACACACACACCCTAAAGAAAATTGTCAAAGACTGATCTCCTTTAGGACTGGAGGAAACTCTCAGCTCCTTCCTGTTGATGTGGGGACAGCCATGGCCCTTCTTGTGTCATTGACTAGGAAAGTAGGGAGGGCAGAATGAGGCCCACGCAGCTGCCCGCCACGGGCAGGGCAGGGGAAAGCCGGTTCACACACACTTGGTGTAAACAGCTCAGGTGCTTACCATCTTCAGTGTCTAAAGCAAATGTTTCTTGTTTAGTGTGTGCTAAAGAAAATTGAAAAGATTGAACTTCTAAGAATCCCTTCAATTCTCTTCAATAAAGATATATGGAACACCTATAATTCTGAAAGCCCCATTTATAGCGAATGACCACCCTGTTCCCAGGGAGCTCATGTCCTGGGGCAGGAAGACAACTCACAGGCGATGACTATCACAGAGATATCACAACCCTTACATGGAACCCGTTGCTAGGTGTTGTGTTTGGGGGATAGATAGCAGAGTAAGGAGTTGAGTAACCTGCAGGGTGTGGTTGAGTAGTCTCCAGGGTGTGGTTGAGTAGTCTCCAGGGTATGGTTGAGTAGTCTCCAGGGTGTGGTTGAGTAGTCTCCAGGGTATGGTTGAGAAGTCTCCAGGGTATGGTTGAGAAGTCTCCAGGGTATGGTTGAGTAGTCTCCAGGGTGTGGTTGAGTAGTCTCCAGGGTATGGTTGAGTAGCCTCCAGGGTGTGGTTGAGTAGTCTCCAGGGTATGGTTGAGTAACCTCTAGGGTGTGGTTGAGTAGCCTCCAGGGTGTGGTTGAGTAGTCTCCAGGGTATGGTTGAGTAGCCTCCAGGGTGTCTTTACTGGGGTGGTCACTGAGTGATCCATAAAGGATCTTGTTTTCAAGCCGGAACACACCTTCATGCTGGCACTCAGTAGGATGTTGAGTTTAAGGCCAGCTAGGAAAGCAGACTGAGACTCTCTCTTCCTCTCTCCCAACACGCGTACTTTACCATTATCAATCCCCCAAATTTTGTTTCATTCTTGGCTTAGCCTATCACATTTGCATAAGAAATCTTGATTTTTTTTTAGTTATTTATGTTGCTAAATCTAGTTTCCCTATTCATTTTTTTGTTCATACCAACATTCATGTATTGTATTAATGACAATGTTCCTCATTTATACCTTCAGTCATATTGATAAATAATGCAAATAAAGTCACTGTTCTGATAGTGATCCTATATAGCAAAAGACAGACTATATTTGCAGTTCTGGGGATGGAACCCAAGGTCACATGCATGTAACACAGGTGCTCTAGACCCCACACAGACTTTGAACATGCATGTAACACAGGTGCTCCAGACTCCACACAGACTTTGAACAAGTTATTTTGCAGAGTAAGATGTATTCCTGGAGGGGAAGAGCCTGGAGCTCCCAAGAGCCTATCCCAAGGGGGTGGTTAACCACGTCAGAACCTCAGGAAGGCCTCTGAGAGATGCCATTATTGAAGGCAGGATCTGAATACTTAGCAAGGCAGAGGGGTGAGATGGGAAGGGCATGCAAAATAGAGGAAATGGCCTGTACATAGGGGAGTTGTGGACTCTCAGGAACATGATCTCTGCTCCAGGGCTGAGCTGGGGTATACAATAGACTGAATGAAGAGGTCAGATAACACAAGGCCTCAGCCATGTACATCATTTGCAAAATGAAGATGAAAGATAACGCATCGCATCTTTCTTGAGTAGGTGCTAACCGAATGAATGCTGGCCATCAGCCACATGAGTGGGGATAATATTAACTATTACATCATCACACATTAAAACACAGGTTAGGGTCATCGTCAAAGACAGTTGGAAGTTGGTGCTCTTGGTTTGTCTTGTGGGTGGTAAGCATGTGTGGGTGGCAGGTAGTTACCTGGGTTGGTCTTTAAGGTCTTTAGGGGAGGGCTAGTTTTCCCTACTGACCACAGAGCCCTAACACACATCCCTCCTTTAGATGGTAGAATGATAGGAGAAAGAATGTGAAATCACAGACAGGCAGACACGGTTTAAGTGTTAAGTCCGCTGCTCACTAGCTTGGTGACTTGGTGGCACCTCTCTAGGCCTCGATGCTGTTGTCTGGAAAGTGGGGCTAACAATGCTATTCCTTCTCAGAAGGCTGATATGATAGTCAAATGAAACGATACTTGGAAAATTTTGTTTAACATTGGAAGTGCCTCGGTTGGCTTTGTTTTTGTTTGTGGATGGGAAACACGCTTCAAAAGAGCTCCTTCTTCGTGCATTCACTAGCCCAAGTCCTCTCCATTGTGACCACAAGGGTTCCAAACATTTCCCAGCTGGTGTGCTAATATAATACTCCCTTCCATTCTAGGAGGAAGACTCATTTTGGGATGCTAATTAATTATGATGCTCTGATATGGAAGTTGAAAACAAACAGACCCAGAGGACCCTGTTGTTAGACCCTGGGTCTTACTCTCACATTGCCTCCATATGATGGGGGTCTGTTTAGGCAGAAACAGGCAAAACTAATCTCCCCCACATTACTGTAATTATTAACTACTGCTTCTAAAATCTATCGAGTTATCATTATTGTTATTATTCTGAAACTCAACCCCATTTCCATGTCGTAAAGATAAACCAAATCTCATTTCAATTAGTTGCAGCAGGAGGGAATGAACTTTAAACAGACATTTAATTTCTGAAAAAAAAATTAGGAAGTTCTTCATGGAAATGTTATGGCATTTTGAAACAGATTAATAGTTCAGTGTGAACACATCCACCCTGCAGCTAAATGATGGCTGCGTGATGAGGAGGAGGCAGGTTCAGCGAGCAAAACCAGTGGCTGCCACTGGCTTGGAGCTTATCAAATAGTCTTTGTTTTATGACTTTCAAGTACTATTCTTTTTTTTAAGTCACTTTATAGATTGAGTTACTGGTCTTGCATTATGGGTATATTTTATTTATTGAGAGAAAGTAGTTGACTTTCAAGGTGACAATAAAATTTAGCAAAATCTCCCCAAATCTGTGAAAAGCCATAAATTCTCCCCCAAAAGGCTCAGCTCTCAAGATGATGACCTGTAGTCTGGAAGGGGTGGGTGTGCGGGGCTGGGCGCTGGGGGTGTTCCCTAGCGCTGGTTCAGATGGCTTATTCTCTTCCTTTCGTGAATTAACATTCATATCCAAGAGGGTGCCCACTTTTCAGCAGCTGAACATGACAAGGGGAAAGGTTTCCGTGATGGATTCTTGTGTGTGTCTGTAAATTTCATGCTTGTGAAGTTGGATTAATAGCAAGGGACACTGAAGTCCTTTTGTTCTTGCACAAACAGCTCCCAAGCCGGGGAGGGACAGAGTGAGCATCTCAGTGGAACAGAGCCTAGAGGCATAACTGGAGGGACTGGAGTCAATCTCTGGCCTCTTCTCCCCAAGCCTCATTACAGCATCTGTTCCTCTGGGACCTGGGTAGAAACCACAAAATAAATGTCAGTGACTTCAGCATTTCGCTCAGTATCTGTGCAGACCCAACGTACTACCCTAGATGGCCAAGGCAGGGCCTTTTATGTACTGTCTAGTTCTTAGGGAAAGAAAACAGCAGCTAACCAGGCTTGGGGGGTTACAAATGAGGGCCTTTGGAATTCAGATCTTTGCTCCAGGGCTGAGCTGTCGCTGGGTATACGATGGGATGAAACCTTCTATTCCTGTGGGAGACACCAAGTCACAGGCTACCCTGTTATAAAAATAAGCTTTTTTTCTTCAAAAATATATTGTAGACAATTGGCACAGATTAATGAGGCTGAGATTTTTAAATCTAATACCATTTTTAAAAGTAGCTTCAAAGTTTTCATCTAACTCAACTTAGCACATACTCTTTTCCCTATCAATTTGGTAGCTTGGTGGCTGGGAACAGTGCTGCTAAATGAGAGTTTGTCTGCTCTATTGCAGAAAAATAGTTACAATTCAGCAAGCTTTCCTACAAAAGTGAATGTATTCTAGTTTCAGTGATAAATTATCCTCGCTTTTATGAACTGATGCTGATGATGGGAAATTTTAATTTATTAAAAAAATTCATAATTATATTTATGTGTTGTGGGGGGGCAAGACTGCCTCGGCACATGTGAAAGCCAGAGGACGACTTGCAGGAGTTGGTTTCCTCCTGCTCTGTGAGTTCTGGGGATTGAACTCAGGTAGTCAGGCTTGGCAGCAAGTGCCTTTACCCACTGAAGCAGCTCTTGGTCCTAATTTATTTTTTAAAAGCCACTTTATTAATGTATTCTTGACATGTGAAAAGCTATATCCATTTAACATTTATGATTTGACAAATTTTGCATTAAGCGTGGTGTACTTGTGAACCTACTTCCATCAGTAAGTCTTCATATTATCCTCCCAGCCTCAAATCCATCACCTCCCGAAGTTGCCTCTCACCTCTTTTATTAAGAATATGACTATTGGTTTGTGGTAAGAAAACTAATATAACATCTATTTTCATATCAAAAGTTAAACAAAACAATACAATACTGTGAACTATAGGCACTATGTTTGACAGTATTCGAAAAATGCCCTTTGCACACACAGAAAAGCACTTTTAAGTTTATTTTCACATCAAAAAGGTTTTGTTCTTAAAATTTCAGGTTAGAAAAATCCTCAGACCTGATAACTGCCATGCTAGAGCAACAACTTTAGAATTGGAAATCTTGAACTCCATGACTTACCAGCTTTTTTACCTTGGGCAAAAGAATTTCTGTCCTAACTCTTAATCTTCTCAATTATAAAATGAAGAAGATGTATTTATCTCACAAAGATATTGTAAGATAACATTATTCACAAAAGCGCAACCCCTTAAACCATCTCCATGACCGTCAGCTGTGTCTGGATAAACTGGTGTGTCCAGAATGGAGTATTACCCAGCAGTGAAATGAATGAACGAATGGTCCCTGCTACAACTTGGCTGAATCTCCAACACATGCTCCATCAGAGGAACTAGATATAGAAGATGACAAATTGCATCATTTTACTGACATGAAAGGCCAGGAGGATGGATCTACAGAGGTAGAAAGAACATTAGTGGTTGCCCGGGGCTGTGGGGAGAGGATTGACTGTAAATGGACACAAAGGGTCTCACTGGGGCAAAGGACATGTTCTTAAACAGGACCATGGTAAAGGCTATTCAACCATGCACTTAGTAAAAAAAAAAAAAAGTCATTGACTTGTGCATTTAAGACTGGAGAAACTTTGGATTATAATTGATAGAGTTCTTAAAAAAGCTAATATTAAGACTGAGGAGATGGCAGTATGTAAAATGCTTACTGCACGAGTGTGAGCACTTGAGCCTGGATACTCACCACCCGTGTGAAAGCCTTCACGGCAGCATACTCCTAAACCCAAGTCTTGGGATGAGGGAGACGGACAGATTTGTGAAGCTGGCCAGCCTAGTCAAATCATGTGCTTGCTTCAAGTTCAATGAGAGACTTTGTCTTCAAAACTAAAGGTGGAGGGTAATCAAGCAAAGACACCAGACTTCTGGTCTCCACATGTGTATGAGTGGACAAGCACACACACACACACACACACACACACACACACACACACACCTCTCTTTTTAATAAAAAAAAAAAAAGCCAATGCATGACTGTAATCTAAGACTCAGGAAGGTGAAGAGTTTCAGGTCAACCTACTAAACAGCAAGATTCTGTCACAGCAACAATAAAGATAGCAACAACAATGAGAGAGACAGACAGACAGACAGACAGACGGACAGACAGACAGACGGACAGACAGACAGAGACAGAGAGAATAAAAAAAAACAAACAAAAAAACAAAACCGAAAACAAAATGAGCTGCTATCTGTAAGCTTCTGGCTGGTCCTTGGCATGTGTTCCATGAAGAGAGAGCCAGAACCACTGGCCTATGTCAGCCAGCAGTTATGGTTGGAATGTGGTATGTTGTCTCTTAATTTCACATTAATTTCTGTTATGAAATATTTGGAGGTGGGAGCAGGTAGAGCCTGCTTTAGAGGTTTCCACCCTGATGAATACATTCGTCTATTCACAGTAATAGACTAACTGGCTAATGGATCATCCTCAGAGTATGTCTACTATAAAAGCCAATTGGCGAGGCCTCTCACACTCCATCTCTTAGCATGTGATGCCTTATCCCATGTCAGGTCTCTGCTAGTAACAAGGCCACTGCCAGATGTGGCCTTTTCACTGTAGACTAGGACCATGAGCTGCAATAAACATACTTTTTTTTTTTCCAAAATGCACCCAGTCTATGGTATTGTGATACTGGCAACAGAAAATGGGGTAAGACATGAACCTTTCAGAGCGCTCCCTCCTCTGCCACGAGCTGTAAGCTGCTACAACTTCAGCACCTCTGTATTGGTACAGCATCTATAGTTCCAGCCCAGGTGTTTAGGGAAATAAAACCTGTATATAAAACAATCAGATGTTGAAACAATCCATTTACTGATTAAATGTTGTGGTGGTTTGAATAAAAATAGCCCCCATAGGCTCTTAGGGAATGGTGCTACTAGGTGTGGCCTTGTTGGAGGAAGTGTGTCACTGGGGGTGGGCTTTGAGGTTTCAAATGCTCAAGTCAGGCCCAGTGGCTTATTCTCTTTGCCTTCTGCCTACAGATTGGGATGTAGAACTATCAGCTCCTTCTCCAGTAGCACCATTTCTGCCTATGCATCTTCATGCTTCCCACCATGATGACAATGGACTAAACCTCTGAATTGTAAGCCATCCCCAATTAAATATTTTCCTTTATAGGAGTTGCCATGGTCATGGTGTCTCATCACAGCAATAAAACCCTAACTAAGACAAAGTTAAAAATCTGGAGGTGACATGTTAGGGAAAGAACCTTAGTTGAATCTTGAAGAAAGGGGAAGAAATCAGAAAAAAAGAAGTTAAAGGCAGAGCCTAGAAGAATACCACAGGATAAGCACAGCCACAGAAACCCATGCCCAGGATCACTCAGAGAGACCTGGGGGAAGTCCAAACTTTGGAAGTAGACAGACATGGGTCCAGTCTGTGGCACCACCATCAGACCCTGGGTTACCTTGAGCAAAGAACACAATGTCTGATCCAAGTTCACTAACTGTAGAGTGCTGGTAATAAAGTCCATCTTTCAGGATGAGTAAAAATATAAGCGTGACATCTACGTAAACCCCTTTCTTCAGGCACCCTTAGAAAGGTGATAATTTAATCATGGAAGAAACATACTGGGAGGTTTTTAAAAAGACAGTGTCAGATTAAAACAAAGGGAATGGCATAGTTGGTTAAATGGTTTTCCTCATTTTGAGACCTAGTTCATTGCTAATGCAACCTGTATTTCTCCTCGGCTGTACTGAGGGTAGTTTTAGAAACATCAGCTTTGTGCTATAGCCTGTGTATAACATCCTGCATCCATTTTAAGTGCACAATTCAGTGAGCTTTGACAAATGAATGCGCACTGCAGCCATCACCACAGTCAGGTCCTAGGTAATTCTCACTATCCTCACATTTTCTCTCCCAGCCTCCTGCAGCCTAGGCCTCACTCTACCCACCCCTTACACCTGAGATACAACCATTTGTCCTCCATGCCTAGCAGATGAAAATATGGAACTGCTTTCTAGTTTTCAGTATGATGAGTAAAATTGCTCTAGGGGTTGGGGATGTGCTCAGTGGTGGAATAGTTGTGTAGGTGGGGCCTTGGATTTGATCTTAGTACCACAAAATGAATGAATGAATGAATGAATGAGTGAGCAAATATACCCATTGAGCCAGTTGCTGGTAAAGACTTACTGAACTTACTGGACCTTATTATTTCCTAGGAATTACAGCAGGGCCTGGGACTGTAGCAATTTATAGAATTTACATTCTTTTTATGTAAGTCAGTTATTTTTTAAATCATTAAAATTCCTAGAGCTTCTCCATTTATTTTAGAGCTTTCTTCCCCACAAATTCGAAACAGGCAAAAGACTTTTAGCTATTTTAGCCCCCAAATACATACATTTAAAAATTCTAATTAAAATATATCATCTCTTGTCCATGATTATGGCTACAATTAAAATGAATGGGAAGGTGGGTGTGAAGGCTTACATCTTTAATCCCAGAATTTGGAAGGCTGAGGTAGAAGGATTTCAAATAATAGGCCAGCCTGGGAGAGGAAAAATTGCAACAATCACTTTGGAAAAGTTTGACAGTTTCTTACAAAATTAAACATTTAACACAGCAGTTCCACACCTGGGTACTGACCAAGAGAAATGAGATTTTTATCAAAGACTGAAGTGTTTAGAGTGTTTGCTTGTTTGTGTACTTGCTATTCTGGTGTTCTAGGAACCCAGGGCCTCCCACTGCGGAGCAGTGCTCTGCCTCTGAGGCACCCCAGCTCACTGTGTCTTTGTTAGGAGAGGAGACGCTCTGCTGGAGCCGTGGGTCTCTTCCTTAGAGATGCAGGCGAATCACTTCCTCACAAACATTTCTGTGGATTCACAGTCTGCGTCCTTGTTCTGGTCATTCAAACAAAACACTTTACAAACGAAAGTACCATCACCATCAGCAAGATTTTAAGGGTTTTTTTTGTTGTTGTTTTGTTTTATTTTGTGTGTGTGCATGTGGGTGTGCTCATGCCACAACACGTGTGGACGTCAGAGGACAATTTTCAGGAATCAGTTCTTTCCTTCTTACATTACTGAGGCAGAATCGCTTAGGTTCATGGATGGTACCTAGCAGTTTCCCACCCTCACCTGGCAAGTACCTAGCTTAGGTCATGCTGGTACTCCAGGCTGGCTGGCCTGTGAGCATCTGGGACACTCTTCTGTCCCCTCCTCCCGTCTTGCCATAGGAATGTTGGGATTACAGATGCATGCCACAGAATCTGGCTTTTTAAAATTTATGTTCTGGGGATTGAACTCGGGTCAGCAGGCTTCTGTGGCAAGCTCTTTTATCTACTGAGCCATCTTGCTGGACCTAAGTATTCATTAACGCCCCAAGTTCAAGGCACTCTGATAGATGGTTGGGCAAGGCTAGATCCTTGCCCTTGGGAAGCTTGTGGTCCTTTTAGAGATATGAAATGCCAGCATTTCCTCAAAGGCCATACTCAGAAATCAGGTGAGGCAGTGAGGAGGGGAGCATTTCCCAAGTCTGGGATGTCATGAGGAAGGAAGGCAAGTCTCCTGTGTAGGGAACCAGGGCAAGTTTCAAGGAGGAGTTAACAACAGGAGATAAAGGATGGGTGGGTTGAGATGTTTGTAGGGAAGGGCAGCACACGCTGAAAGAGGGAAGAGGATGGCCAGAGACAGCAGAGGTAGAATGTCCTATAACCCCATCTTGAAATGGGATCAGAAGGTGGGGTTGGCGAAGAATGGATTAAGAAAATGTGATACATATACACAATGGAGTACTACTCAGCAGAGAAAAACAATGACAGCATG
>CABHPH010037861.1:0-10281 GCA_902168325.1 Peromyscus nudipes | reverse complement strand
TATCTATCTATCTATCTATCTATCTATCTATCTATCTATCATCTATCTATCTATCTATCTATCTTCTTTTCAGTCTATTCTTGAAATCTACTGATTTGATTTGTATTTGTCCATATTATCTTGGCTTCTCTTGTGAAGTGTGAAATGTTGGAAAAGAAAAGATTTCCATCAGGTTTGCATTATCTTGTCCATTTTATGAAGAAAGTCCTTTCAGGTGTTCAGTCAATGTTTGTCTGAATCGAATTCTGGATGATTACCTAATGCAGCATTTCTTTAATAAATGTACTTTAGGGTAAAAATCAGTACTGAATAAATACACTGCCTTTTATTTTATATAGACCCTAAATCCATATTCTCAAAAATATAATATTGTGTAGCCATTGGTACTGTCATGCTGAAAAAACTTTAAACTTTTTAAAACCTGAAAACTGGCTTAATTCATTATGTATCAGATGCCTATACCTTTATAGATTAAGGCTCTAGCCAGATTTATTTTCTGTGAAAATAGGTTAATATAAAAATATCAGTTTTGAAAACTATAAATTTAAGTGTTAAAAACTTTACCCTCTGCAGATGTGGCATGAAAAACACATTAGGATGCTGCTCACAGTAACTCTCTTAGTGTTCAGCAGAGCATTTGTACTTCAGGCAAAGTTATTTATGATAAAGGAAGAGAGAAAGATAGAAGATATACAAGACTTCAAAAGAAGATGAATTTGCTGCTACAGTGATACAGCATGAACAGCTTTTAAGTTCAACAATGAAGCAGAATTCCTGCCTCTCCTGAAAAGCTTTTCTTTTCTTTACACCATGAATCTCCTTTCTGCTCTTCCACCCACTCATTATAATTTATAAATTATTGCTTCATAACTTTTATTAGTTCTCTGAGAATTTTGTGCCATATACTTTGATAATATTCACCCCCTTCCCTGCTTTCCCCACAATCATCCCCCTGCTTTTTTTATTCTTTAACTCATCAAGTCCAAATTGTACTGTTTCTGTAGTCCTGGATATGTAGCCTTGCATGGGAGCATGGTTGATTTACCAGGGGCTATTCTCTTAAAGAAAACTGTTTCTCCGTCTTACAACAGCTACCACTCATTCACAGCTCTTCATTTGGGTTGGTCTTGGTGCCCACTTCCCCTCACCATGCTTGGATTTGTCAGGTTTGTGTCAGATCTTGCACATGCTGTCTTCATTGCTGTGAGATCACATGTAAAATTATCCTGTCATGTCCAGGAAAAGCCACCCACCATCTCTGGCTTTTATCATCTTTTTGCTCCCTCTTTACAAATGATCCATGAGTCTTGGGAGGAGGGGTATAATATAGATGTTCTATAGAGTCTAGAACTATATAGTCTTTAACCTTCAAGTGGTATGTAGCTCTCTGGGTTAACTGCCATCTACCACAAAAGGAAGACTCTGATGAAAGCTGAAAGATTCACTGATCTATGAGTATAATGATAAGTCATTAGGAGTCAATTTAATACTATTCCATTTAGCATAATAATAATAGTAGTCCTCTCTTAGGTCTTACAGGCTGCCCAGTTATAGGATTGGGGCCCTGAAAATGGTTCCACCTTTAGAATAGGAATTAAAAAAAGTCAGAAAGTGTTTGGTTCCTCCCATTACTTTCATGCCACTGTTGTACCAGTGGTTATGTCTTGCCAGGCTAATTATTGTTGTAGCTCACAAGTTCACAGTAAGCTAAGACTGGTGATCACTTTTCTCCTTTGGGAGCATGCATAGTGCCCTACAGCTCTATGAAAGTGGGGTGAAAGTTCCAGGTGAATACAAACTTGATACCTCCATGTTCTATGACTCAAGTATGTGGTATCTCCAGCAACAGGGCCTTGCTGTAAAGTTCTGGAATGTAACCAAGAACACTGGATATAGCCTGTAATTTTTAATAAGACCACACTGACCAATAACTACTGAAGATGTAACTCATTCCTGACATTGAACTTTTCGTTAGTCTGTAATATCTAGGAGAGGCGTGGTCTTCCTTTTATAGAGTAACTCCATCTCATCTCTACTTATGTATGTATATTATATAATGAATATTATGTATATGTATATATTTTAAGAAGCTTCTATGATAGTAAGTTTCCACATGACTTTTTGAAGTTTTTGGTGTTAGTTTATACCTTCCCAAATTCTCTCCTCTACCCTGGCTTCCCATCCTAATGAAAATGTGGTACCTTTACACAATGGAATATTTCCTAGCTAATAAGAAAAACAATTTTATGAAATTTACAGGTAGATGGAAGAGCTGGAAACAAATATCCTGAGTGACATAGCATAGACTCAGAAAGACAAATGTCATTTGTTTCTCTCCTTCATAGATATTAGCTTTGCATTTTCAGATTTGTGTGTCTCAGCTGAAATACCAATGAGGGTCAGGAAATCAGTAAGTGGCCATATGGGAGGACCTGAAGTAGTATAAAGGAGTAAAGAGGAATAATGGAGGGTTAAACGGAGTAAGGGATTATTTAGCAGTAGTACTACCCAGATGATGTCTAAATAATACTCATGTTTTACTACATTACCTGTACTAGCTGTTGCTCACAGAAATCATGTGATAGGGTTTTACAGCTACCAGTAGATCAATTATAAGTCAGAATTGAGGATGCAAATGTTGTTTATGTGAAATACAATTACTGACTTATTGCGATATTAACAGATTCATAAGCCAGGAAGGTTCTGAAGCTTTGAAAACTGCATCTTCTATCGTCTCTTTCCCCAGATACCACCCCATACTTCTCAATCATGCCTTTGTAATTCTTCTTTCCACCAGATAGGTGTGCAATCCTCCTCCCCATTCTGAGAGATGCTTTATATTTTTTCCCTCTGCCAAAGAATTAAAACGTGACCAACAATGAAACACACCCACTATTTTCCCACTTGCAATATAACACTGAGTAGCCATTTCTGATTTATTTACTTTTAAAATTAGGTGTTACCTAATTATAAAATCCAAAGAAATATTTCTTACTGCACTTCTGTTTGCTGGAAAATCTGTCCAAAATACTGGTCCGAAGTCTGGTGTACTAACTCTAAAGGCTGATGGACTTGAACATGTGGTTTCACTGTAGTTATCGGTTATTTTTCCACTTTGCTCTACTCCTTCCAAGCACAAATTCAAAGACCATTGTCAGTTCCATTCCCTTGGATATTTTAGGACAGCACAGTGTTACCTTCAAGTCGGTTTGCTGTTCTCCTTAGGTACTCTTTAGGTAAGTGTCCTACTTTTGCCTATAGTCTCTCATTTCTCTCTTCTTTAATGCCCTTCACTTTTAAAAAAAATCACATTGTGGAGTATTTCTCTTTCAAATCCTAGCTTGGATGTAAATTTTCTAAATACTTTATATTGACAAGTTATCCTAACAAATTAAATGGCTAGAGGAAGTGCAATATCAATAATAGCTGAATCAATATTCAATAAGAATTTGGATGGACAAATCTAAACAAAATCATAAAAGATAAAAATTGGACTTTTTAAGTTGTCCATTCTTTACTTGGGAAACCTTGTTCTCTGCCCAACTCTAACTAGTCCTGTCTTCTTAATTTTTCATTCCTGAAAATTTATATCATTTGTTTAAATCATCTCAATTTTTATTATATTCTGAGTGAAGGCTAGCTGTTCTCACCTACAATTTTTGATGGAAACAAAATGCACTGAGAGTTTCTATAGAAGATATATTTCTAGTGGCCTTATAATATTTTCATTAACATTTATCTGTCTTAGATAAGTTTATGTGGGTCATGGGTTATTCTCAAAGACTTTGTGGGTGACAGGTCATTGATACATTGACCATTGCCCAACAGAGTCCAAGAAAAATATTAAAGAGCTGGTAGTTTTGGAAGTAGATCTTAGAAGTATTCTTTGAGGTAGTAGTAATCATTTTAGCAATAGTTTGAAAGATGTATAGAGAGCAGGTGGGCACAGGAGTGGTGGGAACTTTTCACAAAACTCCACTAATGTGAAGGAGTTCTTGGTACCAAGAAGGTAGAGATGTATATAAAGAAGCAATGAAATGCAAGATAAATAAAGAAAACAATGCTAATGTTTATAATTTATTCTATGTGTATATGTGTGAATACAAGCCATGTGCATAAAGATACCCATGGAGGTTAGAAGGTGGAGTTGGGTCCCCTGGAACTGAAGTTACAGACATTTGTGAGCCACCCAATGTGGGGTGATAGTAACTGAGATTGAGTTCCTAGAACTATACATTTTCTTATCCACTGAACCATTTCTCCAGCCCGATCTTTTATAATTTTGAATTAACCACAAAACCACTAAACCTTCTAGTAAATCAGCGTATATGGTAAGTGCTAGGGGAGGTGCTACAAAATTCAAGATAAAGGACGATCATACCCCTCATCAGCTAAATATAAGACCATTGAGATATCTTTTCTCTTCTGTAATCTTCTTTATTCTTATACTTGTCGATGCCTGTGGAATAGAGTTTTAATCTCAACACATTTGTTTATTAGAATATATCTATCAGAATATTAAGCAAAGATAAAACTAACAATGATAATGATATGTAGATTAAAACATAATACCTTGTATACAGCAGTGCTTCAAATATGATTCCTTATCCAGACTTTTCCAGGGGTGTGTCATGAACCCTGCACATTACCAGTTATGATTATTTTTTATCATGTGGATAATTTAAGTCTTATAATGATTAAAAACATAAAATGGCTGGCAGTATATTTTAGCCTTGTGTAATTGCTCATGTTTAGGCTGCTGAATAGAATAACTGGTTTTAGTCCATCATAATTTCTATATAGTATCCATTTGTACAGCCTCACTACTGCAACTTTTCCTTCTCATTTTACCAATGAACTAATGTGGATAGGAAGGCAGGGAAAGTTACAGGAACATAGGAAGAAAAAGCCCCTCATCCTGATCTCTGGTGAAGGCTCTTGCAGATGAGAATCAAGAATCACAGTTAACCACTACGTAGGGCTTGGCTTCCTTCTCTCCTGAAAACCGGCAATTTTCTAGGCATTTCACCAGACATGCTTGGCACCATCCTTACGGCATCTGGTTTTACCTTCTCAGATTTTTAAAGACATCTCCAGAGCTACACTATAATCTTAGTTATCAAAAGAGTGAAGGGAAAACAAAATGCTTTTTAGCAACATTTGGAGATTTACAGCTAATACTAAGGCAATTAATTGTGACATTCCCATGACGAGACACACTTGGGAATAGCTTATATTCCCTGAGCATTTTTCCATCCTTATCCCCTGTGCTTAAGGTCTATTTTCAAAATACCATTTTAATAAACTACTCAGTCTTAGAGAAGCCCATAGCCATGATTTCAGGTGAGCTTTGGTTCTTTATCTTGAGAGCCTTTCTTCTTATTTTTAATAACATCCAATCTTTGTTTCATGTTTTTGTCCGTGTTGAAGTCAAGAATCCTAGGATTAAGCTCCCTAAATATGTTATATGAACTAAACTCCCTAAAATATCAAGAAAATAGCTCATGCTGCTGAAGGTGACTTCATGGAGCTGTGTCTTAGGAATCTCACTGCTGACAGATCCATCTCTGTTTTGTTTAATCACTCAGCTGTTCCTTCTCTTCAGTGTATACCCGGGCTTGACCGCATGTTGATTGTTTTACATTGGGCAGAATTAAGAAAATTAGGTAATTTCTTTTAACTCCACTTTTTTCATCTGTAAAGTAGAAATAATAAAGTCATCTTATTGGGAGGATTATTGGAAGATGAGTTTGGTTGTTTTTCCATCGGGAAAGAGGCTGCACTTTTACCTACTGCTGCTTTAGCCAGCAATTGCAGCTCCACAGTTACTGGGCTGCTTCTCTGTCAGCAGCCTGGCCGTTCAGGCTGTGGCCTGGAAAGAATTCTGTTCCCACAGGCACCAGCTATGTCGTTGCTGTCAAATATAGCTTTTAATTAAATCTCTGTCATTCTATTTATCAAGATTCAGGAGTCCAAGGCTAGGGTGAAAATCTCCTAGCTCAGAGAGGTTGTGTAGCAACTAGCTGACCTTCTTTCTCTCTTCGCCAAAGTCTCTAAAAGAGGGCCCCTGTTGGTTCCACCAGAACAAAAACACCCATGCCACCCAGAGTCCCTCCCTACTACTTCCTGTGCATCTCTCTATCATCTTACAGAAATCCTCTGACTATCTATGATTTGGTCAACTAGTTGCTAACACAGACTCCTGACCCAAGCTTGATTTTATTTTTAATTAACTCAAATGAAAACTTGGGGTTCACAGTGTGATTGACTGTCCCACATCACTTAGGCTCCCAAAGCCACTAGAAAAATGTCTAGTACCTAGCCCTAGCCATGTTCAGTAAGTGGCAGAAGTCATGATTATGAATCCAATTGTTATTATGAACATATAAAACTTAATTGACCTAAATTATTTTTGAATGTACTTTTTTCTTTCTTATAGGATAATTATCAGAATTCTCATGTTAACAGTGAATTAATCTAGTTTTTGACTCAACATTAAAATAAGTTATTTTGTTTCTCAAAAAAAATACTAGTTACTCAGAACAAATAAGTAAAATATCTAGTTTGACTTTAAAAGGGGATATTGTATGGTTCTGTAGCTGCAGCAGCAGCCTGCCTCTGCTGTCAAAGCAGCTACACATCATCTGTCACCAGGTACCTTTCCACCATCAGCTATGAGACATATGCACCCTTTTTATTTTTATTTTTATTTTTTTTGAGACAGAGTTTCTCTGTGTAGCTTTGGAGCCCGTCCTGGAACTCACTCTGTAGACCAGGCTGGCCTCGAACTCACAGAAATATGCCTGCCTCTGCCTCCCGAGTGCTGGGATTAAAGGCAAGTGCCACCACTGCCTGGCTGATATGTTCACCCTTTAAAAGTGCCCGCCAGGCTCACATGCCCTCTTCGCCTCTTTACCTCTCTCATCTCTGGACTCTCTTGCCTCTTGCTCTTCTTTGGTTCTTCTTTCCTCTCTTCCTCTCTTGCTTCTCTTCTTCCTCTTGTCTACCTGTCTCTCTCAAGTCCCGACTCCCGCCTTTCATTCTCTCCCTCCTTCTTCCCTCAATAAACTTCCCTCTTGCACTCACTGTTGCATGTGGTGTGTTTGCTTAGCAGCATACCTTAGCAGGGCCCACCGAAAGGTACCCACTCCCACTTTCTCTTTATTTATCCTTTCAGATATAGGCTGCAAGAGTTATACAAATTAATCTGCATTATTATATTTGATCCCTAGTATAGGGACATTTTATCATGTCTTGTTTGAAATTTTAATTGTTACAGTAAATAAAATTCATATTTACAACTTCATATTTTAAAAACCTTCATATTTAATAGCATATTTCAAAATTTTATTAAAATATATTCAATTATTTTTTTGAAGTTTTTTATATTGTTCTTACATCAAATATTTTCTGTTTAGCTCATTTTATACATTTTTGCATATAAATAGAAAACTTTGATAACTAAAATTTATTTATTTATTTATTTATTTATTTATTTTTGGTTTTTCGAGACAGGGTTTCTCTGTGTAGCTTTGCACCTTTCCTGGAGCTCACTTGGTAGCCCAGGCTGGCCTCGAACTCACAGAGATCCGCCTGGCTCTGCCTCCCGAGTGCTGGGATTAAAGGCGTGCGCCACCACCGCCCGGCCGATAACTAAAATTTAATAAAAATATTTTCTAGTATATAAAAAAGTTTTAAAAAGTAAATTAAGTGATACAAAAGTATAAATTTTATGTATAGACATACAGTTAGAAGTTCCTTGGATGCACTTTGGAGAATCCTCTGATTCTTTCATTTTTGACTTGGAGTCACAGCTTATACATAGAACCATAATGTTATTTTTTCATAGAATATTAGTAATCAATCATGGTTATAAGAAAATTCTTTGACCTTTTAATTTTCCTACTTACCTCTTCAATATCTCCTTCCACTACAAGGCTCATCAAAACCATTCAAGCTCAATACTTGTCCTAACGTCCTGCTACGCTATTCCCTTTATTAACTCTTCTGTGAACATAATCATGTCTGACTCAGTGAACTGGGTATGAAGCACCACCTACCTCATGTCAAATTCCTTCAGTTGTGTCTATCAATATTTCATTGTTTTCCAGTCACTGATGTCCATGTGATCTTTAGCTAATGATAGCCATTTATCTCTGTCAGGATTTTCATCATAATGCCTTAGGTCAAATCGTCTTTATCTTACGCAGAGACAGAAGTGATATTATTCAGTTTCTCTGCTTCTATAGCCCTTGAACTGATCATGTCCATCCCCATATGCCACAGCTGTATAAAGCAGGCCGTGAGGATCTTTCACTTGTTGTTTCTTAGTTTTTCCTATTACAAGTAGCTCAGATGCAGAGCAGTCACTGATAACCATAGCTTCCTGTTCTGGGCCATTATTAAAGGCACTTGTCTGCATGGTCAATCACGAATTTTCCCTTCTCTGTATTAGAGTTCAGAGTTGAGATCGGAAGTCTCTTCCATCTCTTCTTTTCCCCACTTCTCTGTCATATTCTTCCCAGACTTCCAGCAGTTTATATTGATGGCAGGGGTTTTTAGCATAGATTTAATTTTCACTCTTTCCCTCATGCCTTATTTGGTATAGACCATGACAAACCGGCACCTCTATTTATTCTACCTTTTATTCACTGTTCCTGCCCAGTCAGGTGTTGATGCAAACGGTAGCATGTGCATGCCTTTTTCTCTTTATATTTCTTTATATGTTCATTCAGTTCAGACCGCTGAGTTTTGGCTGCGTGTCTCCCCACCCACAGCGAAGGCCATACAAATTATGCAACAGCCTGCTAGCAACCGTGTCAAATATGTGCCACTTTCAGGGTTTGAAACATTTTCTCTAGCTCACTATCCCTTTCATGGGCATTAGTATACACAAATTATAGACACCACCCGTCAAGAAGATGTGCCACCTTGAGACTCCCCTGAAGGATCCCCCATCCATAGACAACTTGTCTATGATTGCACATCGTATTACACACACCAGCATACCAGTGTCACACAACTATCACTACAGTAGTAAGAAGGAATATTATTCCCTAATGTACTGGGAAATGCAGAATATCACACCTGGCTCTACAGGTGCTCTAACTTCAGTTATATATCTTTTTACCTACATCAGAGACCATGTTGCTATCATCCCAAATGAATCCAAAGTTCTGTCAGTTCTTGTTTGCATGCCAGTCATCTTTAGTTATTTTTTAACTAATTTTTTTAAAAAATTTTACCTCCCAACCACAGTTTCCTCTCCCACCTCTTCTCCTGTTCCCTTCTCCCACTTCACTTATGCTCCTCACCCATCCACTTCTCCATCTCCATTCAGAAAGGGTAAGGCTTCCCACGGGAGTCAACAAAGTAAGGCACATCAAGGAGGACCAAGCTGCTCCCTGCTGCGTCAAGACTGAGAGAGGCATCCCACCATAGGGAGTAGGTTCCAAAAGCCAGCTCATGCACCAGGGACAAGTCCTGGTCCCACTGCTTAGGGCCACACAAATAGACCAAGATACACAAATGTCACCTACATGCAGAGGGTCTAGGTCGGTCCCATGCAGGTTCCCTAGCTCTTGGTCTAAAGTCCCTGAGCTCCCATGAGCTCAAGTCAGTGGTGTCTGTGGGTTTCCTCATCATGATCTTGACTTCCCTTGCTCATATAAT
This sequence comes from Peromyscus nudipes, assembly GCA_902168325.1. Classification (NCBI taxonomy): domain Eukaryota; kingdom Metazoa; phylum Chordata; class Mammalia; order Rodentia; family Cricetidae; genus Peromyscus; species Peromyscus nudipes. The sequence goes on along the minus strand of CABHPH010037861.1, from coordinate 609 downwards.
CCCTCCTCCCTCTTTTCAGCTGGACTCTTGGAGCTCAGTCCAGTGCTTAGGTGCGGAGCTCTGCACTTGCTTCCATCAGTTACTGGGTGAAGGTTCTATGATGTCAGTTAGGGTAGTCACCAATCTGATTATAGGGGAAGGCCAGTTCAGGCACCCTCTCCACTATTGCTAGGAGTCTTAGCTGGAGTCATCCTTGTGGATTTCTGGGAGTTTCCCTGGCATCCCTAACCCCATAATGGCTCCCTCTATCAAGATATCTTATTCCTTGCTCTCCCTCCTAGTCCCTCCCCCAACTCAACCACCCTGATCTCTTATGTTCCCATCCCTCATCCCCTCCCTCTTACCTACCCCCACCCCAGTTTACCCAGGAGATCTCATCTATTTCCCATTTCCAGGGTGATCTGTACATCCCTCTTAGGATCCTCCTTGTTACCTATCTATACTGGGACTGTGGATTGTAGCCTGGTTATCCTTTACTTTACAGCTAATATTTACTTATGAGTTAGTGTATACTGTGTTTGTCTTTCTGTGTCTGGGTTACTTCACTCGTGATATTTTTTTTTTAGTTCCACTCATTTGCTTGCAAATTTCATGATGACCTTTTTTTTT
>CABHPH010037859.1:0-26222 GCA_902168325.1 Peromyscus nudipes | reverse complement strand
CTCTCTCTCTCTCTCTCTCTCTCTCTCTCTCTCTCTCTCTCTCTCTTTCTCTCTCTCTCACAATGTGTGTGTACTTTAGGTTATAACCCTTAGCATAACCATAACGATAACCCTAGCATTCCAAGATAAGAAAGGTTTAAATATGAATCACAAAGATAGAAAGATAGGGATGTGCCTCAGTTGGCACAGTGCTTGCCTAGGATGCTTGAAGCCTTGGGTTTGATTCCCAGCATCATAAACCAGGAGTGGTACCACAGGCTTGTGTTCCTAGTACTTAATAATAGGTGGAGGCAGGAAGATCACAAAGTGTAAGACCACAGTGAGTTTGAGGCCAACTTGGGACCCAGGAGACCCTGTTTTATTGAACTAGCAAATGAGTTCTTTTTTAAGCTGTCAAAGAAAATTTGAATTTCTAAACATAAAGAAATGATTTATGGCCAAGATAACAGATATATCAGTCACCCATATTTGATCATGAGATATTGCACAAGGCACTTAAAACTCACATTGTGCCCCACAAATATGTCAATTACTATGTGACAATTAAAATACATTTGAATTAAAAATTTAAACTCCCCACTAGGAAAAATAAGACAAGAAAGAAAAAGAAACATACTGGATGAATCTGTAGCCTCACAAATTCTGGAAGGAAACACCCTAGGGGTTTGACCTTATTTTCCATCTTATATGGCAACTCAGGTTCATCCTTCTCATCCACACTTTCATCTCCAAATTGGCTCTGGAAAATTCCAGCTGATATATTCAGGGAAGTCCCTTCCTAAACCTATTTCACACAACTGCTCTCTCCTATAGCTTAGCTTTCTTTAGTTGGAGACAGAGCATGGAGCATTCTGAGGTCACTGGGATTACGGTGTGTGTGATAGAGAGTCCTGGTGCCGCAGAGAGGGCTCAGAGATTGCTGTTCAAGCATGAGTACCTGAGTTTGAATCTCCAGAACTCTCTCATGAGAATATAAAGCTGGCATGTTCATGTAAAAGACTGTAACCTGCACACTGTGGGAGATAGAATCAGGAGGAAATCAATGAAGCTTGCTGACCACCAGCCCAGCTCTCGGTTTTGTGGGAGACCCTGTGCCAAGGAATCACGTGAAGAGTGATAGAGTAGAAACCAGATGTCCTCCTCTGGCTTCTACTGAAGCATCTAGACTCCCTCATACACACATGTATATACATCAGTGGGAAGGCAAGAAGGCTCTGAAGCCACTGGGTCAGTGGTAAAGCTGATGATGTAGCCCTCTATTTCACACTAGCTTCTAATTGTGCAGAGAGACTATCAGGCTGAACTGTTGTCTACTTTCAGTAATTGCTGCCCCGTGCCTCTGCCAGCCTGCTGTCCCCACCCTGCACTCCTTTCCCTGCAGACTGATGCTTAAGAGATTACTTAGAGCAAGCTTTGAACATTTTGTGTGGATGCTTCTACACTTAGGCATTCCTTTTTTTTAATGTGTTATTTATAGCATAAGAAGACCCTACTTAATTCCAGGTGTGAACTGTAGCTCATTTTCTTTCTCCAGAACAGAAATTCTTCCTCTGAGGTTCATAAATTAAGGTATGTTTTCTGGGAAGAATTCATGAACTTTGAAATTTTATGCAAAGTTGTAAGTGCTGTGATCTTTTGGGCTTTATGCTAAAGTGTGGGCACTTTTTCTTATTGTGTGTTATGAGAGGAGTCCAGACTTTTCAGTGTTATTACAGAGCCTTTTATGATATTGTGGAAGCATTTTTTTACTTTCCACAAAACATTTTATCCTTTAGTTATTTTGTATTTAAAGTTCTGTCTACAACTTTCCTTTCCAAACAATTACTATATTTATTGATATTTTGTGTGTGTGTGTGTGTGTGTGTGTGTGTGTGTGTGTGTGCTCATGCATATGCCTATGCCTTGCTGGCATGTGGAGGTCAGACGATGTCTTGAAGGAATCTTTTCTCTCCTTCCACTAAGTGGGTCCAGGGGATCGAACTGAGAACTGGCTTGGCAACAAACATCTTTTTCCGCTGAGCTGTTTTGCAGGCACACCTTTCCTTTTTTAATCTGTTTAGTTTCACCTTTTTTTTGAACTCTTATTTCATGTTTTAAATACTACTGAAAGCAAAAGAAAATGCAGGTCTTATTAAAGTGTGTTTTGTTGTATAGCAGATTCCTGACCCCAGCCCTTCCTCTGGTTCTCCATCATCCCAAGCTCATCTCTTTCTCCCAATCTGCATCATCCTGTTGACCACTGTATTAGTAAGTTCTTGGAGAACATTGACAGAACACTGTAAGACACAGGCACAGGCAAGGGTTTTCTGTAAAGGATTCCCAGGAAATCAAACCAAGAACTGACCAATGGGTTTGCTTAAATTAAAAAGTTTTCACATAGCAAGAGAAACAGGTATCAAGTACAGAGACAACTTACAGAATGGAGAAGAATCTCTTTTAGCTGCACATCTCAAAAAGGATTTGTGTCCTAGGTGTTGGGCTGTGCACCATGTGTGGTCAGCCTTCCAGGGGACACACCTTTGGAGAAAACTGATTCTTCTGAGGAGAAGCCATCAACTATCTGCAGCTTCTTAGAGGTGTAGGCCTATGAGCACCTCCCCCTTCTATGCTCAAGTGCTGATTGGCTTGGCCTTTTTCAGGTCATGTGTGGACAATCGCAGCAGCTATGAGTTTCATGAATGTAGTGGTTCTGTCATATCTGGAGGACATTATTTTGCTGTGGTACTCTCTGACCTCTGGATCTTAGTCCTTCTTCCTTTTCTTCTGAGATGATCCCTGAGTTCTGTGGGGGAAGAGATGTGATATAATGTCCTATTTATTATGGAGAATAAATTATTTTCTGCATTTTGATTCATTGTCAGTTTCTGCATTAATTGCCATCCACTGCACAGAGGAACTAGTCAGGGAAGCTTTTGTAGCTTAAATGGTAGAAACCTTTTAGCCTAGTTTGCCTGAGCTCAAATGCAGCTGTGGAGATAGTCATAGTTGCAAGCCTAGTCCAAGGGTAGAGTCTGTGGGTCTGATGGGAGAAGAGTTTTCTGGGGGTTGTGATCAAGACGATTCTGTGACTGGAGAAGCAGCTGACAGAAAGACGAACTATCCACTCTCCCTTTGTTTCCCGAGTGCAAACAACTGCAGGTTCCAAAGTGGTTTCTCTTCTGTCTTCCTAACCAGAAGTTTCACACGTTTTTGAGCGGAAAAAGTCCGTGAAGCACGTCACTGTGTATGAGGATTATCCATCAATAAAAAGTGATAGATTATAATACAAAGAACAGTTCTTTTGTCTGATTATTTCCAGAGCCTCCATACTGATGTTTGTCTGCTTCTCATCTGCTTCTCATCTGAGCTTTGTCGATGATTTGTGCATAATTTTCCTTGAAATTATTTAGTTCTACTAGAATGCATCTAGGTTTCTGTCTTCCATGGTAATCAATCAGGTTATATCACACTTAATGTTCATTATCCCACCAGAGAAGTGAGTGTGTACTTTGGATACAGCATGTCAGACAGCCACAACCTAAGTGTTTTATTTAGTTTTTAATTTGAATTTGATTAAGCCTTATGATAGAAACAATGCTGTCCTGTCCCAAAGATGTTCACATCCTAAGCCCCGGAATGTGGGAGTATGTTAGGCTACTTGGCAAAAGAAATTAAGATTTATTATTCTGCTACTTTGAAACTAGGAAGATTATCTGGAGTACATCCATAGTATATAGTAGTGCTAAACATGGATGAAAGCTTGGAAGAGGAGCTTAAAGTGATGCCCTGTGAGAAGTTCTTCATGGGCTATTGCTGGTTTGAAGACAGAGGTGGTGACCAAGAGTTCAGAAATGTGACTATCCCTTAAAAGCTGGAAGGTAAGGAAACTGTTTCCCACAAATCCTCGGTAGGGGGCTGTAGCTTTACCACAATGTCTTGGGTGTATCCCACTGAGAGCCGTGCCAGCCAGTCTGTGAAACTGTAAAACTTTATGTGTTGGCTAGTTTTGTGTCAACTTGACAAAAACTAGAGACACATCTGTGAAGAGGAAATCTTAATTGAGAAATGCCTCCAGAAGATAAGCCTGTAAGCAAATCTACAGGGTGGGATTTTTGGTTGTTCATTTCTGTTTTATTTTGTTTGGTTGGTTAATGATTGATGCGGGAGTGCTTGGCCCACTGTGGATGGTGCTACCCTTGGACAGGCGGTCCTGGATTCTGTAAGAAAGCAGAGTAAACAAGCCATGGGGAACAATCCAGTTAAGTATCCCTTCCTAGCCTCTGCATCAGTTCCTGTCTCCATGTTCCTGTCTTTAGTTGCTGTCCTGATTTCCCTTGATGATGTACTGTGATGTGGAACTGTAAGCTGAAATAAACCCCTTTCTCTCCAAGTTGTCTACGCTCACAGTGTTTATCACAGCAATAGAAACCAGAAGATGATTTCCATGTCTTTGCTGTGTTGTTAATTCAGTGAGAGACTCTCACAGGACGTGGAGCTGCCTCGAGCCCCTCTTCATTTCAGCTTTGCCTTTGGTTATTTGTGTCCGTGTCTAGACTCCTTCTTGCTGCTACTGATACTCGTTGATGGAAGAATCTGTGTATAGCAAAGGACAAAGCCATCCTGCTATAAATTGGACGATGTTTTAAGAATGGTTGGATCTCTGCAGATGCTCCTGACAGTGTTGTTACAAAGCAGAAGCTGGAGACCTACCTGTCTTCCTGCTGGGATCTCATAGGCTTCATGGACCACCTTGTCCTTGATTCTTGATCAGGAGGGAAATGAGAATAACTGCTGCCAATATCTATAGTTCCCAGTATACATTTTAAAGTGGGATTGATAACTGTTTTGTTCCCATTTGTACTCTGTTAGAACGCTTCTGTGTCTTAAGGAAAGAAATGGCCTTTTCTATTTTTCTCATTTCATTTTGATTTTATCGGTTCTGGTAACCACAGGGGAGAGGCTTTGATGCATTCCTTTCTGAGTAACCATTTTGCTTTGAAGGCCCTCTTTATTTCTGAATATGAGTTTTTAATTAACACTATCCACTTTATATTGAAGACTTCTCTGTAAGGTGTTTTGACATTGGCAGTTCTACTCCCAGGAGTGTATTAACAGAAAGCAGAAATCCCGTGTCTATAAAGAATATAGACTGAACTGTGTCCCTCGAAACATATATGTTGGAGGCCTAATGCTTAATGAGGCTTTATTTGAAGATGGTTACTTTAGGGGATAATGTTAAATGAGATAATAAGGGTGGGACCCTAATGTCCTAAGATTGGTACTGGTTCTCTCTCTCTCCCGCTCCACAAACCTCCCTCTCTCCTTCCTGCATTTCTCTCTCTTTCTCCCCCCTCCTCCATTTTATTCTTTTTCATTCCTTATTCACAAAGTTTGCAAAGAAAATTTCATATGAGATTATAACAAGAGGCTTCTTAGGCCTTCCCAGGAAAGAGATTCTTAGAGTTCCATTTATCCTTCCTGGCACCTTGATGTAGGCCTTTGCTGTTTCCAGAACCATGAAAAACAAATTTCTACTGTTTGAGCCACTCAACCTGTATTATTTCACAATACTAGCCCTAGCCACCTGAGACAGGATCATGTGTGGTTGAGCTAGATTCTCCATGGATTGGCTTTGTAGGCTAAGGCTGTGACTTGATGGTGCTCAGTGGATGGATGGGAGAAACATCACCTCCAGACTTCCTCCTAGGAACTCAAGAGGTCTCTGAACATGAGATGATTTAGTTTTCAGACTTCTACCCTCTGATTCTTTATTCCAAGAGAAGAATTCTTTGCCCTAAACTAGCTATTTTTCAGGATTTTCTCCTTCTGGCACTTTTGTACAATAGTAACTCAATTTTCTTTAAGATTGGATCTTCAAGTGCACTCCCCAATGATTGCGCTTGAAATTCTTCTCAGAGAAGTCTTCACAGCAAGTACAAGAAAGTGTTGACCCTGGGATGGCTGCTTGCCAACATTTTTGGAGTGTAGGGCCAGAGAGCAGGCCAGGAACCTGATGGCCTTGGCTGAAGTCAGGGCATTGGTGCTTTTTAGTGCTGCAAGGCTGAGGTGAGCAGACGCTACCATATCACATCCATCATGTAAGATAACTGCTGGCTAGCATGGGGCCTGAAGGGAGAGGGTTCATTTCAGATCCCTCACCACAGTTCTAGGTTTGAAGCAAGAACTGAAAGTAAGTGGCATCTATGAAACAGTGAGGTATTTTGTTTGTTTTAATTATGTGGACATGCATGTACCTGTGACTGTATGGGGATATGTATGTGCACATGAGTGCAGATGCACATGTGTGCAGATGCCCACGAAGGCCAGAGGCCTGGAATGCTCTGGAGAACTGAACTCAGGTCCTCTGTAAAAGTAGTAGCACTCTGAACACAGAGCCATTCCTCCATCCCCATGGAGTTATTAGGTTTCAGGAGCCCTTCCTTCTCTGTCTTCTCAGAGGCCCTCCTCCTGCCCCTTGCATGATCATGATTAATTTCTTTTTTCCTGATACTTAATGTGGCCAGGCCTAATTCTTAGTCTTTTTGCCCGTGCTTCTATAAATGTTTTTGCCAGTTTTAGAGAAATTGAAGAATGTGAAGCCAGAAGACCCTGAATTTGCCTATGTTTCCACCAGCCCTGGTGGGGGCCAGTTCTCAGCTGCTCAGTTTTCTTCATTTTCAATACAACCTCTCTCTCTCTCTCTCTCTCTCTCTCTCTCTCTCACACACACACACACACACACACACACATTTCAAAAAAGAACTTTTTCTTTCATTTGTAGGTTAGTCATCTAGCTTGCCATTTTTTAATTAATAGAGCCCATCTTAAGCTCAATTGTGAAATATCTTAATTATATGTTGCTAATATGATTGTAATTTAAAGAGCTTCAAGCTCATTCATGAAGTTGATTGTAGAGATTTTATGTAAAATTTCCAACAATTTATCTCTCTATTAAATGATTTATCTTCCACCATCAGAAGTTGAGATGTTTATTACACAGAAAGGCTTTTCTAAATACTTACGGATTTCTCTTCAAGTTTCAAAGTTATACTTTTAATCATTGTTTCAAGAAGGAGAGAGATCAGGCTCCTGAAAATTGTCTTCTGACACTCACTTGCATGCTATGGCTTTTGTCCCTTCTAAATAAATAAATAAATAAATAAATAAATAAATAAATAAATAAACAAACAAAACAAATAAGTTTACTTTCTGGGCCTTAGCCAATCTATAGTGTCATGGAACTGTTATATTAAGTGCTGGGTTGTCATTGTGTGTGTGTGTGTGTGTGATATTTCTTCTTATAAATTAACTTCATAAATAATTTAATTTTGCCTAGATCCTCTTTGGAATTTCCAATAATATCTCTTCCTATAAATGCCCATTAGAAGACAAGCAAAATGATCATCTTATGAATCATTAATGGTGTTATCTAAATAGTGATCAAAGAGATAACATTTGCCAATTAACTTTGCACATTGCATTTGTTCATAATAATTCTTGAAGGAAGGACTAAAGATATATACTGTCTAAGATATATACTGTCTAATATCTAAATAGAATGTAGTATATAATTTATAAGCTTATTTCTTATATTCCAACTGTTGTGAATATCAGCAAAAAAGGAGAAATGTATATATTTAGAAATTCTTTGTGTACCTACATGTTTATGCCTGTATGTGTGTATATGAATGTGTGTGTGTGTTGCATGTGCATATATGAATGTATGTGTGTGTGTGCACAACAGAACTCTGAGAAAATCAATACGACCAGGTCTCTACTGGCTGACTGACTCTGATTCATTATAGCTCCAGTTTTGAATATTGTAAGACATCTTATGAAAGGTTAATTACATCCCAAGCTCATCTTAAATTTCATTTCAGAAGAACAATGGACAATCTTGAGAAGAAAAATTAATGCCGAAGTCTCTCTGAAATACTCATTAGAGGGAGGTAGGTTACATTTTCCCCAATGATAAGTCTATTGGTACTCAAAGTTTTGATTAAGCACTTAAGCATATGACTTAGATCCTTGTTAAAGTAGACCTACTCCTTGGAAGCATGTGATATAGGTAAAAATATTTCTAGTGTTTTTATGATTTCTGGTGATACAAGGATGCTGAAAATGAAAGACAAATCCTGTCTGCTTATTTCTTTCCTTTTTTAACATCAATGGTTGGATGCTTTTGGCAACAACTGTGTACAAATTTGAAAACCTATGAAATTTAGCTCAATATTGGAAAGATTGCCAATGGAGTAAGAAATTAGAAAAGACAGATTGAGTTTCCTACAAACACACTCACACACACATATACCCACACATGCATGCACTCACAACTAGGATGGTCTTGGAGTCATGGAGCAGAATTCTTATATATTTATTTGTTATATGTGTGGGGATTAACATTATGATAGGATTTCTGTTCAATGAATCCTTAGTAGCATCGTAAACAAAACTTGTTTTATTTCTATTTATGTGTATGAATGCATTTGTGTGCATGTGTTTCACAAGTGTGCAGGTGGTGTGGAGATCAGAAAAGGGCATCAGATCCACTAGAACTGGAGTAACAATGGACATGGGTGCTAGGAAACAATTTTAGGTTTAATGGAAGAGCAGTATGTTCTCATAACTGCTGGATCATCTCCCCAGCCCTACCTACAGCATCTTTAAAACTATCTTGAAAAATGAAGTTTGAATAGATAGGCTGATATTCCAAAGAGTGGATGTGGTTTACTCTTGGTTCAAAGGAAAAAGCCCTCTGTTCCCCAAGGCCTGAGGATCATTCTCACATCCCAGAACGACTGATCGAACAATAGCCTCAAAACTTCTCTATATGTTATCTTATATTAGTTACTTCCCTCATTGCCAATGACCAAATACATAATAAGAAGCAATTGACACAAAAAAGGATGTATTGTGGCTCACAGTGTGAGGGATACTGTCTGTCATAATGGAAGATGTGGTGGCAATCTGTCATTGTTGTTGGGAACTTGTGTCTGAAACTCCCTATCTCTGCATGCCTAAGTAGAACAGGAAGAAGAAAATAGGCAGGAAATGTGGCCAGACTAAAAACACAAAGGTCCAACTCCCAGTGACCCACTTCCTCCAGCTAGGCTCTACCTCCTGAAGATTCCACAGCCTCCCAAACCACGTAACAAGCTGGGAAACCAATACACAGAAACATAAGCTTGTAAAGGACATTCCATATTTGGACCATAACACAGCTTAAGGATAATGGTCCTGCTGGTACTTACTAAGTCAATGGAATGAATGGAAGTTTTAAGTATTTTGATGCCTACTGTCCCTTTGACTGCCAGCAAGTTAAATACCTACTTTCTCACCCCTGGTTATCTTTAGCAGGCTTTGTGAAAGATTGGCTTGCTTGGCATACATTTCATAAACATCTGGCCAGCCATCATTCTGAACCATGACAAGCAATAACAAGCAATTGACACAAATTCAATTGTCATCACAATCCTCGTTGTGTTAAGTTCCTATAAAATTGTAAAAATGCACCCATGACAGGCTCAACAGAAGGATGAGCCAATACTGGGTCTCCCTTTGGATTGAATGTGCTTGGGATAATATAGTGCTGGGCTTGCTTCATTGAGCAGATCTTGCTGGCACCGAATGTGCATAGCTCAGCAACACAAAGCGTTAGGCATCATTATTATCAATTTTGTCAGTTTTATTGCCTAAACATTTTCTGAATCTCATTCTCCCCGTGGCATGCATTTCTGCAAGGTAACCACCTTCCCTCGCCTGTACCACAGCCATGGCCTCTTCATTTGTTCTGGACGCTCCTGTAACCACCTTTTCTCACCTGTACCATAGCCATGGCCTTGTCATCGTGTCATTCATTCTGGACACTCTTTTGCCCTCTTGAGTCTGTTTCTGATCTGAAAGCTAAGGTGATTTTTTTTTTTAATAATGTAAGATGGGTGTGTCAACCCTGGGTTTAACTAAAACTATCCACAAAATCTCACCTCTTCTTGAGTGTTTTCTCCTGCTTGTAGGCCTACTGGGGGGATTTGATGCTGACCTTCCTCTGTGACTTGGTCTTGCTTCCTGTGAACCCAGCCACTTACATTTCTGTCACACAGAACTGTGATGTCTTGAGTATCCTGTCCTGCTCTGAAGATTTCTGTTCCTAGAGCACAGTTTTCTTTTTCCGCCAGTGCCATTGTTTTCTTTTCCTCTATCTGCCTCCTTGGTCCTCAAATCACTGTGTCCAACTCAAATGTCATCATACGTTTTCTGTCACTGTAGTTTACATCAGGTGCACCAGCTAGAGTTTGTACTTATCAGTTCGTGATATCTGATTTATTACATTTTGTTTGCTTTTGATCTTACCTCATAGACTCATGGATGGCTGCAACATAACTTCAATGCATGCAAAGTAACAAAAGGCCAGATTTCAGTGTCTGTCTTCCAAACAAAAGCACAAGCAGATGATGGACAGTTTTGAGAGCAGCTGATACCTGGAAGTCAGTGATTTTCAACCAGGACTGACTTTTCTCCTCAGGGATGCTTAGCAATGTTGGCACACTATTTGACAGTTTGGAAGTAGAGCTGGCATACGGTGAGTTGAGGGGCAGGGATCGTGCTTACATATTTTCTGATCCAAAGAGCAGCCAGGGCTGAGAAACACTATGGTAGAGTGAACTTTCTCTGAAACAAAACTCAGCCAAAACACTTTGAGAAATTTAGTAAGTTGACTGACACTTGAAAGTCTTCCGTTTTGCCAACCCTGTCTGTCTAGTACTCATAGAGATATTCATACAAATCAGAAAGAAAATATTTGGATTATTTTACAACTATTGTAGGTGACTAATCAGAATGGATATTTGTTAAAACACACACACACACACACACACACACACACAGAGCAAACAAACACGGTGGTACTAGCTATTATTTCTGGTTATATACTGCTTATTTTATTGTAGCTTTCTTTGATTGATAAAAGTGTTTAAAGCAGTGGTTCTTAACATTCTGAACACTATGACCCTTTAATACAGTTCCTTATGTTGTGATGACCCCCAACCATAAAATTATTTTTTTGCTACTTCATGACTGTAAGTTTGCTACTGTTATGAATCTTTTTTTTTCTTTTTTCAATTTCAATTTAATTTATTCTTAACATGTAAAAATATAATTGTATATCTCTTAGATACTGTGTCATAGTGATGAAAAATGCCCCGCACAAGTAACAGTCTACAAACAAGAAATCTCACATGGAAAAGCTTATGTAATATAAACCATGAAACATCCTAAAGACCACAGAGACTGCATCTAATAGCTACAGAAGAGTATAAATCATAGGTATATGATTGACAGAGTAATAGGTAGTATTTCTACTTTTCAAATATTGATCATATGTACCAGAACTTATAAAATTGCTGCTTTTTTGTTTTTATGATTATAGTAGAAATTATCAGAACTTAAAGTGAACTTGGGAGACAGATAATGCACATTTTTCAAAAGTTCTGAGGTATGTCACCCTTTTTTTCACTCGTTTATTTATTTATGGACAGATTAGTTGGGGTGGCCTAGAACTCACTGTGTAACCTAAAAGTAACCCTGAGCTCCTGATGCACCTATCTTTACCAGTTGAATGTTAGTACTAAGGCATTTATCATCACACTTATATGTGTTACCTTTTTTAAAATTCAGTTTTCACTTTCCCTTAACATTTCTCACTCGTTTCCTCTTAACATATTAAAATATATAGTAGTTAATTTAAGAATCATTTACCTGTTATATTAATGGTTAATTAATTAGCGATGCCTTTTTTCTTATGAATCTTAATGCAAAGATCTGTGTTTTCTGTTGTTATTAGGTGACCCCTGTGAAAAGGTTCTTTGATTCCCAAAGGGGTTCTAATCCTCAAGTTGAAAACCACTGGTTAAAGCATTAACTTCTATGCACACATGAAAACAAATAAATAGCTTTGTTAATGTTAGGTCATATCCGCAAATGTAAAGTACTTGGTCATCTCATTGTGTGATATCTCCATGATCTAGTTAATGGCACTCACTGTACCTTTTCTGCAAGCACTGCTTCTGGAGCTTGGAGTCAAGATCACACATAGCTCAGAGGACAGAATCTTCCCTCAAGACATTGATGCCCAGCTAGGCACTGATGTTGATCTTTCCTAGAAGCAAAGTCCAGCTCAAGAATGTGATTCTAGGGCTTCAGAGATGTTTCAGAGCATAAGAGCACCTGTTCTGCAACTGTGAGGACCTGACTTCAAATCCCCAGAACCCATGTAAAGTGGACATGGTAGCACATGTCTGGAATTCATGCTCTGTCCAGAGGCAGAGACAGGAGACTCAATGGAGCTTACTGTCTGTAAGCCTAGATCCAGGTTCAGTGAGAGACTCCATCTAAAGGGAATATAATGAAGAATGACAGAACAAGACACTTGATGCCCTCTTCTGGCTTCTGCATGCCTGTCTAGGTGTGTACTTCTGAATGCACACAGGCATGTACACCATACACAGCCCACCCATACACTCACACCCATACATTCATACCCACATAGAAACACACAAATTAAGAAGAAAATTCTAATAAAAGAATGTGAGTGATCCAGTAGATAGATGCCTGCTGCTAAAGCAAAGTCATATGGAAAGGCAAATGCTTTGATGATAGAAAGGTCCCTTTGAAGTGGAAATAGAGGGAACTATTATATTTTGAATTATTGAGTATTATATTTTGAATTATTGATTGCAAGACACGGTGATCATAGAACATACATACTGAAAGTGAGTCAAGAATAAAGTTTACCACAAATACAGGTAGACTCATTGTATGATGCAGAGGAGAAGAGGGTAGGGATGCTTGGAGATGATAGGTGAATCCCAGCAGCTCTGAAAGATGAAACACTTTAGGTAAAGAAGAGTGATGAGGAGAGCTTGGAAGCCTGTGCCCACTCAACTCCCTGGGTTTGTATTTTCTGCCTGGTGCCGGTCCATCTAGCTCAACTCTCCTCTTTGATACCTAACTCAGTTTTGATAGTCTTGAGACTCCTTCCCCCAAAGATGTGGAAACTACTTGGGTGAAAGGAAGAAAGATTAGGCTTGAAAAGTCACATCTCCATTACCACAACATTTTCATTTTAATTATGATAGACATAGATAGATCATACAATCAAAAAGATAAATCTTACAGCAGTGAACAGTATTCAAACTCCCAGTGCCCCCTTACCCTGAATTCTGTCATCTCAGACATGTGGAAAGCTTCTTTGATGTTTTTAATTTTCCTATTTTAGACTTCATCCATTTACTTCTTACTTTAGAAGATAATGTTTAATCCTACATCTTGTCCTCCGCCCTTACCACCCTCTCAACTATGTTATCCTGCTCTGTCTTTATGCTACTTTTGGGGGGATTAAATCTATATTTGACATGCCATTAAGTATTGACTTAAGTATTGACTGATAAATATAGCAGGACCAAGAAGTATATTATGAGAAATGTATTTCCATTCCTGGACAACTTGTGCACATGTGCATGCATGCTTGTTTGAGTGCACGCGAGCGTGCGCGTGCCTGTGTGTGTGTGTGTGTGTGTGTGTGTGTGTGTTGTCAATTTTTTTTTTTGCTTTGCTTTGAGACAGGGTCTTACTATGAGAAGCTCCCTGTGTAGACCTGACTTGATTCAAAATCACAGAGATCAGTCTGCCTCTGCCTCTCAAATGCTGGGATTAAAGGTGTATAGCACTATGCCTGGTGATGATAGATTTTTAATATTAAGTAGTGATCTTATTTCTTTTTACATTTCATTTACTTTGAATCTTCAGCTAGATAAGGGCTGTTTTATAAATATAATACATAATAAAAATAACATACAGCATAAATATAGTATATGCTAGACATGCTATATTACTGATAAAATATACAGTGGATTTTTTTTCCTGTTCTTACTTTGCGAATTTATTTTTCATTTGTCAGTTCCAATTTTGTAAAACAGCTTCTTGTTCTTTCCTGTGTCTTTCTCATCCTCTTCCTCCTCCTCCTCTCCGCCTGACCCTTCTTCTTCCTTTTCTTCTTCTTCTGTGCCTTCATCAATACACTCCAGTTTTTATAAACTTTTTATTCATTTGTTTATATATATATATATATATATATATGTGTGTGTGTGTGAGAATGTGTATGCCTGTGTGTATGTATTTGTACATGTATGTGAGTTTGTGTGTGTGTGTGTGTGTGTGTGTGTGTGTGTGTGTGTATGCACTTTTTTGGCACTGAACAAGCCCGAAGAAGACGTCTCGGGTTGCCTGGAGCTAGACTTCCAGGTAACTGTGAGCTGCCCCATTTTGGTGCTGGGATTCAAACCCAGGTCTGCAACAAGTGCTCTTAACCCCTAAGCCATCTATCCAGACCCACTGTCTCTCGATTGCCTTGTATTCTGTTTTTATTCTTTTAAAAATAATGTGCTCTCCCATTTTCACGTCCTGTAGCCCAGTAGTAGTTAGCCAACAAAATATGGACTTCATGTGTTTTGAGTGCTTCTTGTTTTGTTTTGATTTTTTTATATTATTATAGTTTTTGTTGTTATTGTTTCTTTGTTGGTTTTAATTTTCATTTGTTTATTTTTTCTCTTTTTTTGAGAAAGAAAAAGAACATGAAGTTGGGTGGTTAGGTAGGTGGAGAGGATCTAGAAGGAGTTGAAAGGGGAAAAAGTATATGATCAAAGTATGTTGTCTGAAAAACAAATTTTAATTAAAAATAAACAAATGAGACATTATGAGGGGTATGCATGTTTTAAGATATATATGTGTATGTTATATAAGATATACACATATTTTAAGACATTTATCAGATTCCTCAGGAAACACCAAGATAAGAAAAAAAAAGGTGCTCATAGTTAATTATTCTCTACCATCCCCTCGAGATATTTGTTTTTCTATTACAATAATATAAACATTTCAATCAGAAATTTCTTCATATTCCAACAGTATGAGGCTCCTTGTGATGTTATATTTGGAGTGATTCAGCAAGGAAATTGTTCTTGACTTTTGAGGTAAAATGGCTGAATTCTTTCTGTTTACATACTGTCAGAGACAGCTAAGACCCCCTTGGGATTTATGTCCGTGGCAGGGGCTTGCTGAATTCTGTGCTTTCAAATGTGTTCTCTTAAACTCTGTAGCTGAGCTCCCTACACTGGGAAATCTGCCTGTCATCACCTCCTTGACAGAGAGTAGCCAGATGCAGTTGTGAGGTTACAAAAAACAGGGCTCTACATTCCTAGCAGCTCTTCCTGTAAGCTTCCAGAGGACATTACTTCTAGTCCCTTTTCAAGTCTTTGTGACAAGATTTAAACTGTCATTTCTCATGTGACTTTAACAGCTCCTGGCCTCTAGGAAGTTAGGAGACTCCTTTGCATTTCCTGCTTTAACAAGGGCTTCCTCTTCTAGTTTGATCATTGATGCATGATAAAAACAGTCCAGCCAAAAGCGTTTTAGAAGAGGGGAAGACTTATCTGGCTCATACTTCCAGGTTCCAGTCTATTACTGAGGAAGTCAGGGAAGAAATTTCAGCAGGAACTTAAAGCAGAAAACATGGCAGAACTCTGCTTGTGGGTCCACTCACTGGCTCATGCCTAGCTAGCTTTTAAACAAAAGGTTGAGGACCACTCAGCCAGGGGATGGCGCTGCCCACAGTTGGATAAGTCCTCTTACATTAATCAACACTCAAGACACCCCCTCCCCGTGGACGTGTGCACAGGCCAATCTGATTTGGCAATGTCCCAAGTGAGACAGTAAAAGCTAAACAGGGCACTTTAGACGATTGCTAACACTTCACCTGCTATGAACAGTCCCCTATTGTGTTGCCATTATGAATTTTTACTCTGTCTCTTATTATTATGTCTTTGAAAGGGGCTTTCTTCATTCATATATTAAACCAAAAATCACTCTTTATTTAGTTAGTTTTCAATTAAGTCCCCGTCTGTTGTTAGTAATTTACAACAAAGTGGCAATGAACCCATGTAATTTGCAGATTCAGTTATGAACATTTTAGGATGAGACAAGGAGAGGAAGTGAATATTGGCCGCACGGGTCATTATGCTGGTCTAGTGAAAGCCCTAAGCCACACCCAGGAATCTCATGCAACAGAAGAAATAGGAATCTTTTCTATCACTGAAAGAAAATCTACCCATCATGGATTCACTGAAATAACACCAAGTTGTTCCACAGAATATTTATTGAGACAAGTTTCAATTGGACAGACTTTCATTGAATCTAATCTCAGTGTATGAAAACTCACAGTGTATACCACTGCTTAGGAAGAGATAGGAAGTCAGTAATATTTGTGTGCGTGGAGTGTTTAACAGGATAACAAAATATGGTATTTTTCATAAGACAAGATTCTGTTTGAGATCGAGAGAGGAAATAAATAAGAAAAAGGGAAAATCTAGTTTTGTGTATTCTATGTATATGAAAACTCAAAAGCTTGTTAAACAAATAAAACCAAAGACGAACATCACTGGTAAAATATGTGCAAAAATCATTTGTCAGCTCGGTTATTTCTGTTTTCCCTCTTCTCACTCTTCTCCCATGCTTCCCTGCCACCCATCTCCTCTCCTTGTCCTGGCTCCTATTCATCCTCCCCCTTCTCTCCTTTCTTCTCCTTGTCTTCCCTTCTCTTCTCTTCCGCCCCTCCCTTCCCCTCTGCCCTCTCCTCCTCTTCCCCCACACTACATTTGGCTATCTTTTGTGTCTTCCTAACAGAGCAAGCTCAAGTGTGGCTACAGTCTGATTCACTGCGTACAGTCTGGAGTGTCTCTTGATCAAATCCCCCAGTGTCCATATTCTCTGGAAAGCACCCTAAGCGGCATCTGACACAGTCTCTGTCCTGATCCGAGGTCTTCCACCCTCCCTACAGGAAACATGACTTTGATGGTAACAGTCACCATTCAACCAGCAAGACTCCAGACTGTTTAGAACATTGAAAACAAAACTTAGTCTGCGTTCTAGATGGCCGTATGGTGCAGGGGGCAAGACTGCTTGCTGAACGAGCATGAGGACCTGAGCTTGAATTCCCCGTACCCTTGTTAAAAACAAACAAACTCAAAGCAAGCAAACAAACACAAACAAAAACAAGCAACCACCCTGGGTGTAGCACCCAGTGTACCTGTAACCCCAGTGCGATGGAGAACTGAGAAAAATGATCTCTGGGACTCGGGCCAAGCTAACTCTAGACTCAGTTATAGATCTTAAGAGAATAAAGTAAAGAGCTATGGAGCAGGACATAAGTTGCGGCCTCGTGTGTGTGTGTGTGTGTGTGTGTGTGTGTGTGTGTGTGTGTGTGTGTGTGCGTGTGTCTACATTCGCACACACATATGTACATGTGTGCACACACACTAACACGTGCACCTACACATACACACAACACATACACGTGTAGATGTAACCAACCGCCTTATTAAATAAGAAACACAGAGCCAATGTAAGAATGAAAGCCCAAGAGGTCAGAGCTAAGAATCTTACCACTTTCCGCCAGCTAGCCTCTCCCGCCAAGATACCTCTCCGTAAAGGAACTACTCCCTGTGTGTTCGTCTTTAAATAAGAGTTCCGTTCTGCCTTCTCATTGGTTGTAAACCCAACTACGTGACTGCCTCGTCACTGTCGTCTGTACAGACCTCCTAAGTCTTCTATGGTTGGTATTGAGATTAAGGGTGTGTGTCTCCAATGCTGGCTGTATCCTTGAACACACAGAGATCTACCTAGTTCTGCTTACCAAGTGCTGGGATTAAAGGCGTGGACCACCACCGCCCTGGTTTTCGCTATGGCTTGCTAATAGCTCTGACCCCTAGGCAACTTTATTTATTAACATACAAATAAAATCACATTTCAGTACAATTAGAATACCACTATATACACGTTTTATTCCAAAGTTAAAAATTAAACTATTAGAACTATTAGAAATGGTTTTTTTTTATTACAAGGTTAAGTCAGAGCTGTTCTTCTTTATATTTTCTTGTTTGTGATAAAAAAAAAAACCAAACACTTGATGTTTTCATCACTGTTAGAAATGGGCAACAATACCTGCTTTCAACCTTTAAGCCACCTGCTGCCCGTACATGTAATAGACACTTGATAAGTTAGAAAGATTTCTGGAGGTCAGAAAGATTTATTTTTAATTAAAAGTATGAAACGCAGGGAAGAAACACCTTTAGTAAATGTGTTTCTTTCTGTTTGTATGAAAGCTCTCTTTTCTCACAAATTCATCCTTTTAGTGTACGGAAAGTGGTGGACGTTCACACACACGTGGTTTTCGAGATCTAATGTTGTGCTGAAAATGACCTGAAAATCAGCTGACACCTTTCCTTTCTGTCACACAAAGAGTCTCATGAGTTTGATGTGTCCTTTCCTTTCCCATTTATTTTTAAATCTTAACAGTCACATAAATATCCATGACCAACGTGTGTACTTTTTTAATTCAATGTGAAGCCGAGTCCGTATTATACCTTCCATGGAGTTGTCAGTGTGAAGCCGAGTCCGGTATTATACCTTACATGCAGTTGTGTTTTTTTCCTTCCTGTGTCATCAGGCTTGGAAGGGCGACCAGTCTGAAGCTTGTAGCACAGGCTCATCTCTTTTATCTGATGAAAGGGAAAATGTCATAAAAATACAAAAATGTCCACCTCCTAGGAATATTCAAATTTCCACATGTCCAGTTATTCTAATGATGAGATGAGGGTCATCAAGAGCCATGCTGCAGTGAGCATCTATGGGAAACAAAGGGTGGACTTTCCCTGGGCAGTATGGCTGGAGATAAACAGAATTCCTGAGCTTAGTCCATTCAGTATGTGTCTTGTCTGTCTTCAAACACACAGTAACTCTGCATCTTCTCCCTGCATTAAAGAAAACCAAGAGATGGCTCAGAGGTTAAGAGCACTGGCTGCTCTTCCAGAGGTCCTGAGTTCAATTCCCAGCAACTACATGGTGGCTCATAACCATCTGTAATGAGATCTGGTGCCCTATTCTGACATAACAGGCAAACATGCATGCAGAACATTGTATATTATATGTAATAAAAATTTATATAAAAAAGAAAGATAGAAAACCAAGAGTACCAAATGTGTCTTCTTGCCTGTATTGATTCTCATGTTTGAAAAGTGCATTATCCATGAAACACCACAGCAGTGTGTTGAAAAATAAATATTTATTTTATTTTATGATATCAATGTTTGTCTACATATATATGTGTGTGTACCACATGCACACTGTGCCTGTGAATGACAGAAGAGGGATTGGATCACCTGGAATTGAAGTTATAGATGGTTGTGTGCTGCATGCATCAAAATCTGTATAAATGTAAAAGCCATTTGATATGAAGTGTAAATGAAGGAGTAGATTCACCAAAAAAAATGAGATGGTTGTAAATATAAGTGTAATCAATATCAAGGAAGAAACATAACATAATTACTAAACATTTTGAAGACAGAGTTCAGTATTATAAAGTTGAGAACCTCAAGTTGTTATTTTAATAGTTGACTATCTGCCCATAAAATGAATAAACAGACTTGCCTTTCTCTCTAGACCAAATGGACCTGTAGTAGACACATTCAGAACATTCCATTCAATAGCAGCAGACTACCCATTCTTTTAAAACATTTTAAATTTATTTATTTTTATTTTTTGTGGATGGGTGTTTTGCCTGCAAGTATGTATGCCATCATGTGTATTTTGCTGGAAGAAACCAGAAGAGGACATCAGATTCCCTGGAACTGGAGTTACAGATGGTTGTTAGCTGTCCTGTAGGTGCTGGGAATTGAACTCTTATCCCCTGGGAGACAGCAAGTGTTCTTAACCACTGATCCATTGCTTCAGCCTAGACTGCCCATTTTTAAATGTATGTGTAATGTTATCCAGAGTAGGTCATGCATTAGACCATCAAACAAATTTCACAGGTTTAAAACCTTAGCAAGTATCTTTTTAGATAAAAATCAAAAATAAAATTAGAAATCAAAGCAGTAGTAACCTGAGAAAATGCACAAATGTGTGAACATCAAATGTTATGCCTTTCATCTACCAATGGGTCACAGATGAGACTAGGAAAGGAAAAGGCAGCTTGAGAAAAAAAAAAACTAAAGCTAAAAGCTGAAGCAAGACCATGCTTAAGGGGGGACATTTGTAGTGATAATTGCCTGTATCATAGAAGACTAAAAATCACTGATGACTTAACGTTACACCTCAAGGTGCTGTCTGGTGAAAGATTCATCAGGATGACTTTCCTGAGCAGCAAACAGAGCAATCTCAACCTCTAACAAGCATTGCACCTTGCTTCTGAGTTTATTTGCGTTCCTCCCAAGGCATATATACTGTATGGCAGGCTTGACATTTTCTAGGAGGAGATTCTTTGGTTAGCTTAGATTTTACTGTGTTATTTGATGGCCAATCTCACTTTCTTCTCCAATGTCATTGTTTGCTCAGCAGGCACAGGACTCTCTGACTCATTAGAGAAATATCCCTTTATTTTAGCATGAATGCAGCATGCTGGGGCCCAATGCTTTAGGCCAAATTGTTAGAGAAAAACCTGACTGGGGAATGTATCTGCTAATTATAGATACCTAGTGATTGCTCCTGCATTTGGATTCCCAAGCTTGTAAGAGCTGACAGTATTTAAGATCTAGGGAAAACTAGTCCACGCCAGTTGCCTGTCCCTGGAATCTGCCTTACAAGGAAGTCTTGGATAGGGTAAAAAAGTATTGCCTCTAATGGGCCTTATTATTATTAATAATAATTTATTTTATTTTCATTTGTGGGTGTGTACAAACACTTGCCTTCTGAGGCCAGAAGAAGTCATCAGACCCTCTGGAAGTGGAGTGACCGGTGATTGTGAGCAGTTCAATGCAGGTGCTGGAACTGAATATCTTATGTTCTATGGAAGACCAGCAAGTACTCTTAACAGTTGAACCATCTCTCCAGCCCCTAATTTTTTAACACTACATTGATTTCTCAGAAAAATCCAGCATGATACTGTGTCTAGAAAGGTCCTTCATTTGCATCCTGCTTAGTGTCTGAATGATAAGACTACCTGAAACCAGACAAGGAGATTTTGGGTGCTAGTTTCAGGGCTCGGAGACTTCTTTCATTAAAACCCAATTATTTTATGTCTAATTATGTGTATGTGTTGGTATGTGGGCATGTGCACGTGAGTGCAGGTGTCTGTGGAGGACAGAGGCATCAGATTCCTGTTTCTGGAGTTCAGGAAGTGGAGAGATACCCAGTGTGGGTGCTGGCAACCAAACATGGATCCTCTGTAGGAGCAAGAAGTTTTCTTAATTGCTGAGCCACTTCTTCTCCTGCCCTGTGGCTCATATATTTCTGCCCACAAATTCTTCACCTTTGTCTTCAGTTATTGGGAGTAGAAGCTGGCAGTTAGCAGAGTAACAGGCGGCAGTGACTAGTGCTTCCTCTGTCACAACTGCTCCTGGACATGCCTCTGATTTTTTTTTTTTTTGAATGGGGTAGCCTGTCTTCAAAGGATGTGTGGTAGCAGTCCCAAGTGTGCCTGTTGGAAGCTGTTTACTGGAAATGTAAATGGCACTGATGTAACAGATGAGACCGCCTCCATCGTGACACACAGACACAGCTTTTTGGAAACCGAGATTTTATTATGAAATCATAATTAAATCACTGTGTGTACATTTTTTTCCAGTCCATGAAATGACCACGAAATATGTCAACTTTTTCCAGGAAGTCACTGTGAAATCAGCACAAATATTTCCATCAAAAAATGGACCTCTGTGTAGATTAGAGCTAGGACTGCCGCAGGCATTCTATCTGTGCTGCTCTAATTAAATGTTTCTTGTCGGGGAAAAAGCTTTTAATACTTTTTTTAGAGCTAATTTCATATCTGTGTGGCCCGGACATGGGAGATTTGCTGTAAAAATGGGAAATAAGGTCCTCTAGGGCCTGGTCACACTTTTAGTCTCTATCTTGTGACCGTAGGTAAAGACAACTGTAATAAACCATCATTTCAAGGAGAGAGCCTGCCTTGCGGTCGTACCATCTAATTTGTGCTGTCTGTTTCTCCCACACAATCTGTCTTATCATCCATGGGCTTCCTTCAGAGTCCTCACACTTGCAGCCCACTACTCCTTTGGTAGGAGAGCTTGCATGCTCTTAAGTGTTCCAAAGCAGATATGTGAGGTCAAGGAAGGGACGGAAAGGCTGGTCTAATTAGCTGTGTTGAAGCATTCACATGTCAATCCATTTAGTTGTCTTTAAATTGAGATGTGTACATACTTAGTATGTACATAACACATACTTAGTCCTCAGTGGTAGGCACTACCCAGGAGGTATTTGAGTTTAAGTTTCCAGAACTATTCCTATTCAAATTTCTTGAGGAAAATTTCATTTGTAAGGGGATAGTAACCTGCACATGTTAATAAGGCTATCCAACACTTGTATTTTATTTAAAATTCCAAACATTATACCTTGAATATAGATGCAACATGAATATATTCAACATTTAGTGACAGCATATAATAAAAAAGAAAATGCCTACCTTGGATCATGAGTTCAAAATCAACTTACTTAAAATATCTTGTATGGAAAATTTATTTTTCATTGAGTCCTATGTAAGAATGATAAAAATCTGGAACTGTATATACTACCATGCTGACAATGTTTTTCCAGGGAAGTGGACCAAGGAATGTATGTATATATGTATTTATATATGTGTATATCTAATATATATTTATTTATTTCTTCCCTTTGTTTATTCTTAGTTCCAAATTTTCCCATTATAAACCTGCATTACCTGTGTCCCAAAATGTTAAAAGGAGAGAATTATATATAACACATGCACTTTGAAACATTTCTAATTTAAATGTACTTGCTGTTAGCAATTTCACATCATTTGGCTTGGCTCACTGAGCTTCTCAAGTGATACCAGGCTGTTTATATTAGAGAGTACTACAAATTGGATAACCAAAAGCCTCCTAGAGAGAGCTCATAAAATGACATGGTTGGAGAGAAACCTGAACAGATGGGCTAGTTCTGCCATGTGCTGCATTAACCCCGCTGCTCTCAGTCTTTGGCCAACAACACATTGGAAAAGTACAGTTCTAAAAATAAATGGGTGGAAAGAAAGATGCTAATCTTTGAGTTGGGACTTGGTAGACAGGCACTTGTGGGGCTTTTTCACTCTTATTAACACCTTTTTTTTTAACGCTTGTGAAAAATTGTTGAGCTTTAGAGGGCTCCCAGGATGACTAACTGTAATAGGGGATGAGGGACCCTACGCCCCGAGTCTTTCCCAGCATTTCCACAGGAGTCAGTACATTACATCGCAGCTAGGCAGAGCCACGTCTTGTGGTGCGTGTGATGATGATAAGTGGGGGGCAGTGGAGTTGTAATTTGCTAAATCAGAAGAATAGAGCCATTTCCAGATCTGGATGTTCCAAAGGCTGGAAACCAGTGGCAAAGATATACAGACATTACTGTGGAGAAGAAAAAAGAAAAGCCTGTTGTTTGTCTAGAGGTCAGAACCTAGTCCTGAGTCATCCATCTGAACTCTGCATGAGCTAAAGAGTGGAGCAAAAGAATGGAAAGGTGTTTGTTGTCATGCTTCAAAATCAAACATATCAGCAGGAATGGAAAATTTCAATTTGGGAAATAGTCCTTCGTAACTAACCAATAGTTTAGGTCTCCAGAGACGGCTGAAGTATATGTTCACTATATAATAACAAAATAAAGACGGGCTATTCCATTTCTGTTAGAGAGTGGGTGAACACTGTATGGTTAGAAAGGCTGGATTCTTGTCACCAATCTATTATTAGCTAGGTTTATGACCTTAAACAATCACTTATACACGCACAGCCCTAACTAGAGTTAAGGCATTTTATATACCTATATAAGAAGACGTGAAGTTGGGGGAGAGTTTATTGAGGGAAATAAGGAGAGAGCTGAAGAGAGAAAATGCAGCAAGTAGATTTCATTGTATATATGTATAAAATCTTCCACGCTGAGATGCTTGTTTGTTGGTTTTTGGATTTTTGTTTTTCTTTTAAATTTTCTCTTAGTTTTGGGGGAAGATTGTAAGGACAGATGGCAGATACAAAGGGACAGAGATGAGTGGGATCAGGATGCACGAGGAGAAATCCACAGAGAATCAATGAAAAGTCAAAAAAAGATAAGAGGCTAATTTTCAGCATTTATTGTTTCATTGAGTATCCATATACCTTTTAATTGTACAATCAAAAGATTATTATATACAATAATGTTGAAGATATAAAAATAGTTTCCCTGGCAACCATTTTATACTTAAACTAACTTAAATGTTGTGTTTTAAAAAATTCTTTTCTTGAAAACTACTAAAGCTATGAAATGAAAAGATAATCATTTTAATCTCATGTATTTAATGAACAAGTTGCCATAATTTTGTTACCAGGAGACAACTTAGATATTTTCATGTTTCATAACTGAACTTGTTCCTTTCAAATGTATACTCCTCTGTGTTGTTCATTTATTTGAGTATTCATTTACTTTTCCTGATTCATTAAGACTATCTTTAGGATGGAAACAAAACATAAGAAATGATAAAATTTAAAACAAAAATAATCCAGTTTGGGAATTTTATGGGATGCCTGAGTGTACAAACGAGTGTGTCTCTATGTATGGGTTTCTTGTGATCTTTCTTGGGCTCTTTTTTCTTATTTGGTTGATTTGTCATATTCCACTTTTTGCTTTTACTTATTTTATTTTATTATTATTCTTTAGATGTTTGTTTGTTTTCTAAGGAGAGACAGAAAAGATCTGGATGGGAGGGGAGGTGGTGGTAGCTAGGAGGAGTAGGGGGAGAGGAAACTGCAGTTGGAATATATTTCATGAAAAACTATTTTCAATAAAATAAAAATTAAGAATTTTAAGCAAAAATTTCCTTTCTATGTAGTCCCCACTCAAGTTAATTCCTTAAGTTCAATTAGCTTTTAAAAATCTAATATAACCCAAAATTTCTATACAACTAATTTTTCAATTCATAATTTTATGTGGCTCAAATAAGTGAAGTTCTTACCATTACAAAAAAAATGATAAGAGGACACCGTGTTTCAGAGAGTAAGTGATTGTTTAAGGTCATAAACCTAGTTAAGAACAGATTGGTGACATTTCTCTCTATTTTCATTTTTTATATTATTTCTATCTCCTCTTTAGTGAGGTGTAGCAGGAATCTTAACAGGTCTTATTAATAAAAACAAACCTGAAGCCAGGTATTGGGGTGAATGCTGGAAGATCAGAGAAGCAGAACAAGTCACAGCCACCTCACCTCGCCAGTTCCTCAGCTGATCCTGTTTCCTCAGACTGGAGGCCTCTGAGCTCATCCAAATGGATCTCAGCTGAACTGCTACTCAAAAGCCTAAAAGCTTAACCAGGCTCTAGTTCCTGGTCCTCATGCCTTACATACCCCTCTGCCCTCTGACATCACTTCCTGGGATTAAAGGTTCTTGTTACCATGCCTAGCTGTTTCCAGAGTGGCCCTGAACTCACAGAGATCAGGTGGATCTCTGCCTCCCAAGTGATAGGATTAAAGGTGTATGTGCCACCATTTTCTGGTCTCTATGTCTATCTAGTGGCTGTTTTGTCCTCTGACCCCAGATAAGTTTATTAGGATGCACACTATATTGGGGGACACAATATATCACCACAGTGATGTTTCCTGAGCCTTTTGGGGGGTGTTGTTGGGTATCCTCTTAGTTTAAAAACTGGTACTAGCCTGGACTTGGGAGATAGTCAGCAAGCTGCTTGGCTTGCAAGCATGAGGGCTTAAATTTGATCCGTCCACATCAGAAGATTTGGTGGGGCTGGAGTGGTGACTCAGTGGATAAGAATGCTTGCTGCTCTTGCAGAGGGCCCAAGTGGTTCCCAGCACCCATGTTAGATAGCTTACAACTCTAGATCCAGATAAACTGCAATCTTCTTCAGGCATCTCCACTGACAAACATGTATTCACCCTCCCTCCTTCCTTATACATAAAGAAATGATAAAATTAAGCATTAAAAAGGCTCAGTGGTGCATGCTCATTATCCCAGATCTGGGAAGGCAGAGGAAGGACAATCCTTGAGCCTTGCTGGCCAGCCAGTCTAATCTATTTGGTGAGTTCCAATTTACTGAGAGACCCCTGCCTCAAAAACCAAAGTGGATGGCACTTCAAGAAGGACACTGGAGATGGACCTCTGCCTTCCACATGCACACACACACACACACACACACACACACACACACACACA
>CABHPH010037845.1:41625-53762 GCA_902168325.1 Peromyscus nudipes | reverse complement strand
AATTTATTTTATTTTATTTTACAATATAATTCAACTTTACATATCAGTCATAGATCACCCCGTTTTTTTTAAATTGGATTATTTGGTCTGTTGATATCTAGTTTCTTGAGTTCTTTATATATTTTGGAAATGAGCCTTCTGTTGGATGTCAGGCTGGTGAAGAACTTTTGCCATTCTGTAGACTGCTGTTTTGTCCTATTGACAGTGTCCTTTGACTTACAGAAGATTTTTAGTTTTGGAGGTCCCATTTATTAATTGTTAGTCCTACTGTCTGTACTATTGGTGTGCTTTGTCTCCTGTACCAATGCATTCAAAACTATTTCCCACTTTTCTTCTATCAGGTTCAGTGTATCTGGATTTATGTTTAGGTCTTTGATCCATTTGGACTTGAATTTTGTGCAGGGTGATAAATGCAGGTTGATTTGCATTCTTCTATGTGCAAACATCCACTTATATCAGCACCATTGGTTGAAGATTATTTCTTTTTTTCAATCATATAATTTTGGCTTATTTGTTGAAAATAGGGTGTCCATAGGTGTCTGAGTTTATATCTGGGTCTTTGATTTGATTCCATTGATCTATGTGTCTGTTTTTAATGCCAATACCATGTCTGTTTTTTTAAATTACTATAACTCTGTAGTAGAGCTTAAAATCAAATATGGTGATGCCTTCAGAAATTCTTTTATTGTATAGGATTGTTTTAGCTATCCTGAATTTTTTGTTTTCCATATGAAGTTGAGTATTGTTCTTTCAAGATCTTTAAAGAATTGTGTTGGGATTTTAATGGGATTGCATTGAATCTGTAGCTTGTTTTTGGTAAGATGGCAATTTTTACTATGTTAATCCTACTTATCCATGAGCATGAAAGATCTCTGCATCTTCTGATATCTTCTCCAATTTCTTTCTTCAAAGACTTGAAGTTCTTGTCATACAGGTCTTTCACTTGCTTGGTTAGAATTACACCAAGATATTTTATATTATTTAAGGCTATTGTAAAGGGTGTTGATTCTATGATTTCTTTCTCAGCCCATTTGTCATTTGTTGCTCAAATTTCTAAAGGTCTTATAATAAAAAACCCAGAGTCAGATATTGGGGTAAATGCTGAAAGATCAGAGAGACAAAGGAACAAGCCATAGCTACTTCTCCCTTTGCCAGCTCCATGAATCCTCTGACTGAATGTCTCTGAGTCCTCAGCAGGAAAAGCTCTCTAGCTGAAAGGCCTTTAGCCAAAACGGCTCCCTATAAAAAGCCTTCAACCCCAAATGGCTTGTGACAAAAAGGAATTCTGCCACAAAGCCTTTAGTTCCTGTCTCCTCATGCCTTATATACCTTTCTCCACCCAGCCATATCACTTCCTTCTTGGTAATGGGATTAAAGGCATGTGATTCCCAAGTACTGGGATTAAAGGCATGTGCCACCACTGCCTGGCTCTGTTTCTCTCCTAGACTGAATCAATCTCATGTAGTCCAGGGTGGCTTTGAACTCACTGAGATCCAGACAGATCTCTGCCTCCCGAGTGCTAGGATTAAAGGTGTGTGCCACCACTGCCTGTTCTCTGTGTTTAATCTAATGGCTGGCTCTGTCCTCTGATCCTCAGGCAAGCTTTATTTGATACACAATCATTTGTATATAAGAGGGCAACTGACTTTTTTGGGTTAATCTTGTATCCAGCCACTTATCAGCTGTAGGGAGTTCCTGATAGAATTTTTGGGCCACTTATGTATACTATCATATTGTCTGTGAATAATGATATTTTGGCTTCCTTTCTAATTTGTAGCCCCTTGATTTCCTTTAGTTGTCTTATTGCTCTAGCTAGAAGTTCAAGTACTATATTGAATAGATATTGAGAGAGTGGGTAACATTGTCTTGTTCCTGATTTTAGTGGAATTGCTTTGAATTTCTCCCCATTTAATTTGATATTGGCCATCAGCTTGCTGTATATTGCCTTTACTATATTTAGGTATGACCCTTTTATCCTTGATCTCTCCGAGAATACTCATGAAGGGGTATTGGATTTTGTCAAAGGCTTTTTCCACATCTAATGAGATGATCATGTGCATTTTTTCTTTCAGTTTGTTTGTATGGTGGATTATGTTGACTGAGTTTCATGTGTTGAACCATCCCTGCATCTCTGGGATGAAGCCTACTTGGTCATGGTGGATGATCTTTTTGATGTGTTCTTGTATTTTATTTTTGAGTATTTTGTTGAGTATTTTTGCATCAATGTTCATGAGTGAAATTGGTCTATAATTCTCTTTCTTTAGTGAGTCCTAGTGTAGTTTGGCCATCAGGGTGCCTGTGGCCTCATAGAAAGAATTTGGCAGTGTTCCTTCTATTTCTATTTTGTGGAATAAATTGCATAGTATTGGTATTAGCTCTTCTTTGAAAGTCTGGTAGAATTCTGCACTATAACCATCTGGCCCTGGGCTTTATAGTTGGGAGACTTAATGACTGCTTCTATTTCCTTAGGGGTTATAGGTCATTTTAAATTGTTTATCTGATCTTGATTTAACTTAGGTAAGTTGTATATATTAAGAAATTTGTCCATTTCTTTTAGATTTTCCAGTTTTGTGGAGTACAGGGTTTTGATGTATGATCTATTGATTCTCTGTATTTCCTAGGAGTCTGGTGTTAAGTCCTCCTTTTCATTTCTGATTTTGTTGATTTGGATATTCTCTCTCTGCCTTTTAGTTAGTTTGGATAAGTGCTTGTCTATCTTGTTGATGGTCTTGAAGAACCAACTGTTTCATTGATTCTTTGTATTGTCCTCTTTGTTTCTATTTTATGATTTCAGCCCTGAGTTTGATTATTTCCTGCCATCTACTCCTCTTAGGTGTGTCTGCTTCTTTTTGTTCTAGAGCTTTCAGGTGTGCTGTTAAGTCACTAGTAGGGGATCTCTCCAAATTCTTCATGAAGGCACTTAGTGCTATGACCTTACCTCTTAGCATAGCTTTCATTGTGTCCCATAAGTTTGGGCATGTTGTGCATTCATTTTCATTGAATTCTAGGAGGCCTTTAACTTCTTTCTATATTCCTTCCTTGACCCAGTGGTAAGTTAATAGAGAGCTGTTCGGTTTCCATGAATTTGTAGGTTTTCTGTTTTTGTTGTTGAAATCCAGCTTTAATCCATGGTGGTCTAATTAGATGCATAGGGTTAGTTCAATTTTTTTTTGTATCTGTTGAGACTTGCTTTGCGGCTGAGTCTAAGGTCAATTTTTGGAGAAGGTTTCATGCAGTGCTGAGAATGAATATTCTTTTGTGTTTGGGTGAAATATAGATATCTGTTAGGTCCATTTGAGTCATAATGTGTGTTAGTTCCATTATTTCTTTTTTTAGTTTCTGTCTGGATGACTTGTCTATTGGTGAGAGTGGGGTGTTAAAGTCTCCCACTATTAATGTGTGGGGTTCTATGTGTGACTTAAGCTTTAGTAATGTTTCTTTACAAATGTGGGTGCTGTTACATTTGGGGTATAGATGATCAGAATTGAGATATCATCTTGGTGGATTTTGTTTTGATGAGTGTGAAATACCTTTCTCTATCTCTTTTGATTAATTTTGATTTGAAGTCTATTTTGTTAGATGTTATATTAGCTATACCAGCTTGCTTCTTAGGTCCATTTGATTGGAAAATCTTTTTCTAACCCTTTACTCTGAGGTAATTGTTGATGTTCATGTGTGTTTTTTGTATGTAGCAAAGTGTTGGAACCCATTTTCATATCCAACCCATTAACCTGTGTATTTTTATTGATGAATTGAGTTCATTGATATTGAGGGATATTAATGACCAATGATGGTTAATTCCTATTACTTTGTTGTTACTGTTGGTAATGTGTATGTGTGTGTGTGTGTGTGTGTGTGTGTGTGTGTGTGTGTATGTGTGATTGTATTTCCCTTTTTTGGGTTTTGCTAGTTTGAGATTATCTATTGCTTGTGTTTTTATGGATGTAGTTAACTTCCTGGAGTTGGAGGTTTCCTTCTAGTACCTTCTGTTGGCCTGGGTTTGTTTAAATTTGACTTTGTCCTGAAATATCTTGTTTTCTCCATCTATGGTGATTGACAGTTTTGCTGGGTATAGTAGTCTAGGCTGGCATCTGTGGCCTCTTAGACACTGCAAGACATCAGTTCAGGTCCTTTTGGATTTTAGTGTCTCCATTGAGACGTCAGGTGTTTCTCTAACAGGTCTGCCTTTATATGTTACTTGGCCTTTCCCCCTTTTTGCTGTTGATAGTCTTTCTTTGTTCTGTATGTTTAGTGTTTTGATTATTATATGGTGAGGGGATTTTCTTTTCTGATCCAATCTATTTGGTGTTCTGTAGGCTTTTCATACTTTTACAGGCATGAATTTATTTAGGTTGGGAAAATTTTCTTCTATGATTTTGTTAAATATATTCTCTGCATTTTTGAGCTGGGTTTCTTCTCCTTCTTCTATTCACATTATTTTTATGTTTTTTTTCATAGTGCCCCAGATTTCCTGGATATTTTGTGTTAGGAAATTTTTAGATTTATCATTTTCTTTAACTGATGAATCTATTTCCTCTATTGTGTTTTCAATGCCTGCGATTCTCTCTTCA
Source organism: Peromyscus nudipes (assembly GCA_902168325.1). Classification (NCBI taxonomy): domain Eukaryota; kingdom Metazoa; phylum Chordata; class Mammalia; order Rodentia; family Cricetidae; genus Peromyscus; species Peromyscus nudipes. Next base: position 49,191 of record CABHPH010037845.1, on the reverse strand, counting down.
ACCACTTGTATTCTGTTGGAGATGCCTGCATCTGTAGTTTCTGTTTGCTTACCCAGATTTTCCCATTTCCAGAATTCCTTCCATTTGTGTTTTCTCTATTGCTTCTGTTTTGTTTTCAGATCTTGAACAGTTTTCTTTATCTTTTTGTTTGTTTTTCTTGGTTTTCTTTTAGGGATTTATTGATTTCTTCCGATTTTTTGTTTGTCTTTTCCTCAATTTCTTTAAGAGATTTGTTCATATCTGTGGTGGTATTGTGTTCCCCAAAATATTGTGCATGCTAATAAACTTATCTGGGGTCAGAGAACAGAAAAGCCACAACATTAAACAGAGAGGATAGGCAGTGGCAGCACACGCCTTTAATCCTAGCATTGCAGAGGCAGAGATCTACCTGGATCTCTGTGAGTTCAAGGATACGACCAAGCATAGTGACTCAAGCCTTTAATCCCAGAAAGTGAGCCTTTAATTCCAGGGAGTGATGGCAGAAAGCAGAGAGGTATATAAGGTGTGAAGACCAGAAACTAGAAGCATTTGGCTGGTTAAGCTTTTAGGCTTTGAGCAGCACAGTTCAGCTGAGATTCATTCTGGATGAGGATTCAGAAGCTTCCAGTCTGAGGAAACAGGATCAGCTAAGGAATTGGCAAGGTGAGGTAGCTGTGGCTTGTTCTGCTTCTCTGATCTTCCAGCATTCACCCCAACCCCTGGCTCCAGGTTTGTTTTGTTAATAAGACCATTTAAGATTCCTGCTACACATATCCTCTTTAAGGAACTTTATTATCTTCATAAAGTAATTTTTAAGGTCATTTTCTTGTGCTTCATCTGTGTTGGATTGTTAAATTCTTACTGTTGTAGGATAACTGGGCTCTGGTGTCTTTTCTGTTTTGATTGTGTTCTTATACTGGCACTTAGATATCAGGATTTAGGGAAATTTTTAGGTCTATGTATTGATTCTTGCATTTGTCTTTGTTGGATGGGTGTTTTGTTCCTTGGTTTCTCTTTCCTCTCTGGTCTGTTGGCCTAAATGTCCAAGGGTCTGGTGTATGGTGACTATTAAATCTTCAGGTCTAGTAGGGTGTCTTCTCTGGGGTTTCGGGAGCCTGGGGTCACTAGGTCCAACCTGGCCTCTGGTACAGCTAAAGTCTTCTTCCAAAGTTGCAGACCATAATATGGAGATCAGGAGAGGAGATGCAGACTGGGGTTCCTAGATCTGGGTTGGTCTCTGGGGTCCCTAGGACCAGCCTGACTTCCAATACAGCCACTAGTGCTGGGGTCCCTAGATCAGTCCTGTGTTCCAGGAAGGCCAAATTCTTCTAAAGTTGTAGACCTGGGGTTCCTGCCACGACCCGCGCAGCTTGAGCACGAAATCTGGCGAGGGACGCCGAGGTTAAACAGCACTCTAGACACCCAGTCTCAGTTCGTCAGGGAAGCAGCTGCAGCAGAGGCCTCTTTATTCTTACAAACATGGGCTCATATACCTCTCCAACAGCTGGAGCCAATGAATGGTTACTCTGTATCCAGAGGCAAGCCAGACACTGTTTTCCAAGCAAGAAAAACCACAGGGGAACTGATCCCCACCACTCTCCGGAGCCCAACTGCACATTTTTACACAAACAACTGGGATAGGACAAAAAAGGGCATTTAAGATTAAAGCAGCAAACTCATTGCTGCCGACAGGTTCCTAGATCTGACCTGGCCTCTGGGGTTCCTAGGAGGAACCTGGCCTCCTGTAAGGATGCCGCTTCCAAAGTAGTAGGTCAGGATATGGACCCAGGGGTGAGGGTGCAGTCTGGGGTTGTTAGACAGGCTAAATGGGTTTAGCAGGTGATGGGCAGTGTCTTCTCTGGGGTCCCTAGTACTGCTCTGGCCTCCAGTACAGCTGCCAGGGGGCTGTGGGCCCTAATGTGGAGCCCAGGGGAAAGGATACAGTCTGGAGTTACTGGGCAAGCTTTAAAAGTGTTAGCTGGTGGGGGTGGTGTCTTACCTTAAATTCCTTGATCCTGCCTCATTTCTAGTAAAGCCAAAGACTTCTTCCAAAGTAGTGGACAGGAATATGGGGCCCAAGGATGGGGATGCAGACTGGGGTTGTTGGACAGGCTTAAAGGGGTTTAATGGATGGTGGGCAGTGTCTTCCCTGGGGTCCCAAGGATCACTCTAGCCTCTGGTACTGCTGCCAGAGGCTATGGGCCCTACCTAGTATGGGGCCCAGAAGAGGAGGTGCAGTCTCATATTTTTATTTTGTATTCATTTAATTTTATTTATTTATTTATTTATTTGATCTGGCTGGTTTGGTGTATCAACTTGACACAGCTAGAGTCATCAGAGAGGAAGGAGCCTCAGTTGAGGAAATGCCTCCATGAGATACATCTGCAAAGCATTTTCTCAATTAGTGATCAAGGGGGTAGGGCCCAGCTCATGATGGGTGGTGCCATCCCTGGGCTGGTGGTCCTGGATTCTATAAGAAAACATGCTGAACAAGTCAGGGGAAGCAAGACAGTAAGCAGTTCCCTTCCTTAGCCTCTGCATCAGCTCCTGCCTTTAGGTTCTAGCCCTGTTTGAGTTCCTGCTCTGACTTCCTCCAATGATGGACTATGATCTGGAAGTACAAGCCAAATAAACACTTTCCTCCACAACTTGCATTTTTTGTCATGATGTTTTGTTACAATAGTAACCCTAAATAAGACAAATTTATCTATCTATCTATCTATCTATCTATCTATCTATCTATCTATCTATCTATCTATCTATCTAGTTTTCCAGGCAAGGTTTCTCTGTGTAACAGCCCTGGCTGTCCTGAAAGTCACTTTGTAGACTAGGCTGGCCTAGAATTCAAAGAAATCATCTGCTTCTTCTTCCAGAGTGCTGGGATTAAAGACATGTGCCACCACACCCAGCTTATTTCATGTTTTAAAGGACTTACATGCTGTGGTCCAGCTAATTCAACTGTGGATAGCTGTGAATGGAAAGCCCAAGAATCCCATAGTTGCTCAGTCCATGAGGCTGGATGTCTCAGTTGGTCTTCAGTAGACACTGGTATCCCAAAGATAGGCTCTAATGCCAGTGAAAGAATGGACTTGCTAACAAGATGAGAACAAGCAGGCAAAGAACAAAAGCTTTCTTCTTCTATGTCCTTATATAGGCTTCTAGGAGAAGGCAAGGTTCGGATTAAATTTGGATTAAAAGTGTGTCTCTTGTCTCAAAGATCTGGATTAGAAGTGGCTCTTCCTACTTCAAATTAAGCAACAATCCCTCACAGGTGTGCCCTCCATTTTTGGGTTTTAATTCCAGATGTAGTCAAGTTGACAACCAAGAATAGCCATTATAAATCCACCCCTTGTCAACTTGACACACAATCTTATATCCTTATGTCATGATTAATTTCCAAATGGAAAAGTGTCCATGTCATAATTATGCCTAACATGGTATAACCAACCCATGTTTAATTGCAAACATATTATATATTTATCCAGGTCATAATTATGCCTAATATGATATATCTATGCCTCATACAACCACAAACACATAAATTTAGAATAGGTGGCAATGTCCCTTTATGGATATAATTTAGTATCTCAAACTTAAATATAAAGACCATTGTTATTCTTAATTGATGCTACGTCACATGATAAAGAAATTGAAGATAGAAAACACAAATATAGGTACAAAAGCATTCTTTTCGTTTGTTTGTTTGGTTTTGGTTCTTTCTAGACAGCACTTCTGTGTGTAGCCTGGCTATCCAGAAACTTGCTCTGTAGAGCAGGCTGACCTCAAACTCAGAGATACACATGCCTCTGCCTCCCCAGTCCTTGGATTAAAGGCATATGCCACCACTGCAAGACTACAAATGCATTCTTAATAAAACATTATAAAACACTCATGTCATTTATAATACTCTTTCTGCAATTAGTCATATGACCTTAGATGATATTTATAATTACCTTTCTCTACTATCCATTCTGTATTTCCTCCATTCTTTCATTCCCGACAGTTCTATGTCCTTTGTCATCCTACCTGGATTGGGCTGTTGTAGTTTCCCATTTGAGTTTATCATTATGATTTGAGTTTAATCATAGCACATGCTAGCACCAAGAGATGCTCCATAGGATCTCCTGCACTCCAAACATAATGTTTCTTATCTCCATTGTGGAGAAGCAATGCAATTACCCCATGGTAATCTGGATCAATCACCCCTCCTAACACTGTTATTACTTTCTTAGGCTATTGGCTTAAGGACATCAGAAGCCCCAAGTAGCCAGGGGAAGTCTGAGCTTCCAGTTCCATGGAATGTTTGTTGCAGCTTCTGACTGGCATACTCCCCCACTCTGGAATCAAAACTTCTAGGCCAGCAGAACTTAAGACCATAGAATAGGAAGCAAAAATTTCCCTAGTGGGTCCCTAGGAATGATAGTGAGTGGAACTATTCACTATTCCACCCCTTGATTGCTGGACCTGTAGATCTTGGCCATGGAAAAAACTGTACCATACATTGGATGCTGAGTCAAAGCATATACTGCCTTCCGGAGAACCCTGCCCCAGCCTTCCAGGATGCTGTCACCTAAATGGCACTGTAATTGTGTCTTCAAAAGGCCATTCCATCTTTTTATCAGGGTAGTTACTTCAGAATGGTAGGAGACATGGTAAGACAAATGGATTTCATGTTCATAGCCCACTGTCCCACTTCTCCGGCTGTCAAATGAGTTCCTTGGTCAGAAGCAATACCGTGTGGAATGCCATGATGGTATATAAAGTATTTTGTAAAGTCCTTGGATGGTAGTTTTGGCAGAAGCATTTTGTTCAGGAAAGACAAATCCATAATGAGAATAAGTATCTACTCCAGTAAGGGCAAAGCATTGTTCTTTCTATGGAGGAAGTGGTCCAATGTAGTCAAACCTGCTACCAGGTTGCTGGCTGGTCACCCTGGGGAATGGTGCTGTATCTGGGGCTCAGTGTTGGTCTCTGCTGCTGGCAGATCTGGCACTCAGGAGCAGCTGTAGCCAGGTCAGCCTTGGTGAGTGGAAGTCCATGTTGTCAAGCCCTTGTATAAGCCCCATCTCTGCCACCATGGCCACTTTATTCATGGGCCCATTGGGCAATGATGGGGATGGTTAGGGAAAGCAGCTGACTGTTCACAGAATGGGTCATCCTATCTACTTGATTACTGAACTCCTTCCTCCTCAGCTGACATCACCTTTTGATGAGCATTTACATGGGACACAAGTATCTCCACATCCTTTGTCCATTTGGAGATATCTATCCACAACTTCTTACCCAGATGTCTTTCTCACAAATTTTTTAATCATGCTCTTTCCAAATCCCTGACCATCCAGCCAATCTATTGGCTACAGCACATGAATCGGAACAATCATACATCTGACTATTTCTCCTTCCAAACAAAATGTATGGCCATGTGCACTGCCCAAAATTCTGCCAACTGTAAAGATTTCCCTTTGCTGATGTCTTTCAGCATTACCCCAGAAAGGGATTATAATGATGCACCTATTCACTTCTGGGTGGTGCCTTCATAATATAAAGAATTATCAGTAAACCAGGCCATAGTCTTCTCTTCCCCAGTCAGTTGATCATACAGAACACCCCATGAGGCTATAGGTGTGTACATGGCATCAGATGGCATTGTAATGGGAATAGAAATCATAGGCATTTGAACAACTTCTTCATGTAACTAGTTTGTGTGTTGAGGAGTGTAACATGAGTTGCTAAATGGTCTCATTAATAAAGAACCCAGAGCCAGGTATTGGGGTGAAAGCTGAAAGATCAGAATAGAACAAGCCAGCCACAAGTTCTTACCACTAGGAAATCCTCAGCCCAAGAGAAATATTCCCTGTATACTCACACTTTATATGCCTTTCGTGCCCTGCCATCTTACTACCTCTCTCTGCCCAGCTACATCACTTCCTCTTTCCACCTAGCTCTATCACTTCCTGTCTTTCTTTACAGAACTCTAGACCTCTATGTTTAACTAGTACTGGTATTAAAGGCATGTGCCACCATGCCTGGTTCTGTTCCCAGTGTGGCCTTGAACTCACAGAGATCTGGATGAATCTCTGCCTCCTGAATGCTAGGATTAAAGGCATATGCTACCATATGCCTGACCTCTGTGTTTACTATAGTGGTTGGCTTATTCTTAGATCCCCAGGCCAGCTTTATTTGTTAAAGCACAAATAAAATATCACCACATTTCCCTTTTTTTTGTCTAAAATAAAAAAATTATAACTAGTACATATATACAATAAGTACAACAACTATATACAATATAGACAGGCAATAAATACATCAACAATGTTTAGTCCAGTTGCGTTTGACAAATTCAGTGAAAATATTCCATTATCTATCCTATTTTGGTATGTCCAAAAATATTCCTAATTTACTTTCTCTCCTAACTTGTATTACCAACCTAAAACTATCTCTTGATGTCTTTCAAACTTACACACTTTGCATCTCTTAGTGAATTTCTTTTCTGAATTTCTTAACAAGGAAAACTATAACTATCTAATCTTCAACTCTCTCAGAGACCTGAGAAGGAAATAATATTACATAGTTAAACAGGAAGTACAAATGAGCGACTTTCAAAAATATCTGAGGAATGACAGAAACAGCTGGCTGCCTGGACAGTCACCTGAGGTTTCTCTGCAACTTTGGGGCATCCATCTTCAGCCTCTAGCCCTAGCGTATCTGACAGAATGATCTGTGAAGCAGGATTTTCTAAAGAGCCTTCCTACCTTGTCTTGACAAGGATCAGCAGTCCTTTCTTTTGTGTCCTGCTTGTCCATTTTGAACAGCATAATGTCAGCAGATGAGGCAAGGGTACTTTCTTGCCCAGTGGCTAACTTTTGCCACAAAGAAAGTAAACTCCATATGAAGTTTCTTCAATGCCCATCATTTTCTCTGTAGCAGATTGGTGCTGCCAGGAGCAGATATGTCTCATAGTCTTAAAGAAAAAGAAAAAAAATCTATGTTATTAAAAACATCTTAAATGCCATATTCTGCAGATTTCTGAAGTGTTTGAAGATGACCTGTCTATCTAAAATATATTTCTCCTTGACCTTGAAAATATACCTAATATGACTACAAGTTCGATTATAATGACTATTAATTTTCATTTCTTTATAACATAATTAGTTGGTAATAATAACTTTCAAGTACTAGCAAATTGTATCACATTGTTAAATGAACTGTATATGTACAATATCTTGAACAAGATTAGAAATATATATACAATGTTTTCTAACAAAATCAATCTCAAATTTGTATCACTATACATAATTTGTATAAAATATACAAAAATCCAATCTAATGTAAAATAGTTAAAACTAGTAATTGCCTTTTAAAAGTAGATTCAATAAGTTACCTTTTTATCTTAACACATCTATATCCTCTTTTTTTTTGTTTTGTTTTTTTTTTTTTTGTTTTTCGAGACAGGGTTTCTCTGTGTAGCTTTGCGCCTTTCCTGGAACTCACTTGGTAGCCCAGGCTGGCCTCGAACTCACAGAGATCCGCCTGGCTCTGCCTCCCGAGTGCTGGGATTAAAGGCGTGCGCCACCACCGCCCTGCTAT
>CABHPH010037845.1:1971-41525 GCA_902168325.1 Peromyscus nudipes | reverse complement strand
GTTTTTTTTTTTTTTTGTTTTTCGAGACAGGGTTTCTCTGTGTAGCTTTGCGCCTTTCCTGGAACTCACTTGGTAGCCCAGGCTGGCCTCGAACTCACAGAGATCCGCCTGGCTCTGCCTCCCGAGTGCTGGGATTAAAGGCGTGCGCCACCACCGCCCGGCTATATCCTCTTTTTTTTCTTTTCAGAGTAGATTCAATAATCTACCCTTTATCCATCATTTCTATTTCTTTTTTTTCAGAGTAGATTCAATAATCTACCTTTTATCTTATGATATTTATATCCTCTTTTTTTCAAACAAGAACCCTAAATCTAATCTCCTTTGTTCAGCTCTTTTGGGGGGGAGGGGGTGAAAGCTGGAAGATCAGAGGGATAGAACAAGCCAGCCACAAGTTCATACGAATAGGAAATCCTCAGCCCAAGAGAGCTACTTCCTGTATACTCACTCCTTATATACCTTCTGTTCCCTGCCATCTTACTTTCTCTCTCTGCCCAGCTGCATCACTTCCTCTTTTCACCTAGCTTTATCACTTCCTGTCTGTCTGTATAGACCTGCAGACCTCTATGTTTAACTAGTACTGGTATTAAAGGCATGTGCCACCATGCCTGGCTCTGTTCCCAGTGTGGCCTTGAACTCACAGAGATCTGGATGAATCTCTGCCTCCTGAATGCTAGGATTAAAGGCATATGCTACCACTGCCTGACCTCTGTGTTTACTATAGTGGTTGGCTTATTCTTAGATCCCCAGGCCAGCTTTATTTGTTAAAGCACAAATAAAATATCACCACAGAGGACCTGCTCAGATTATCTATGTACCACTTCCATTTAATAAAAGATTACTGCTGTGTATGTCCTACTTTATGACTTGGTGGGTGAGATAACACCCAGCTCACAATGGGCAGCTCAGGTTGCATGGTAACTTTGTGGCTCATTGTCAAACTTCAGTTTCCACTAAGGCCCAACAGCTGTTTTTCAAAAGAATAGTTCTCTGCAGGTGATGGTAGAGCCTTGATCCAAAATCCCAAAGATCTCTTCTGTGATTCATGTCTAGGGGCCTGCCAAAGGCTCCAAACAGCATCTCTATCTTCCACTGACACCTCAAGTACCATCTTGTCTCTTAGATTATATAATCCAAATGGTAGAGAAGCCTGCATGGAGCCTAGACCTATTGAAGAGTCTTCTTCTGTTCCAGGCCTCATACAAAGCTAGCAGCTTCAGAGTCACTTCAGTGTGTGGAATAACACACCAGGTGAGAAATCTGCTGTCTCCAGAATACAAATAGATCCAATGAATGTTGTCTTTCTCTCTTGGTGGTAAGAGGGGCCAGGTGCAATAACTTATACTTCACTTTAGAAGGAAAATCTCTGCATGCCCCACGCCAATGGATTCCTAAGAATTTCACTGAGGTGGAAGGCCCTTGAACTCTGATGCACATATATGCTACAAATGAGTACAAAGTGGCTCCTACCTCATGCTCACTTGGTCCAAATCAGCATAATTTCATCAATGAAGTGTACCAATATGATATTTTGTGGAAGAGACAGATGATCCAGGTCCCTTCTAAGTTATGACACAAGACTGGAGAGTTAGTGTATACCCTAGAGGTAAAACTGTAAGGATATACTTCTGGCCTTGCCAACTGAAAGCAATTGTGTCTGGTGGTCCTTATGCACGGGTACCAAGAAGAAGGCATTTGCCAGATCAATAGCTCCATACCATGTATAAGGAGATGTGTTAATTTGCTCAAGTAAGGATGCTACATCTGGTACTGAAGCTGCAATAGGAGTTACTACCTGATTGAGTTTTCAGTAGTGAACTCTTATTCTCCATGGTTCAGCTGTCCTCTGAACTGGCCAGATAGAGACTTAAAGAGGGAGATGTGGTGGGAACCACCACCTCTGCATCTGTCAAGTCCTTGGAGGCACTAATTTTGCATTTCTTCTGGCGATGCAATATTGTTTTTGATTCACTAATTTTCTTGGCTGAAGCAACTTTAAAGGCTTCCATTTAGTCTTTCCAACCATAACAGCCTCACTCCACAGGTCAGGGAACCAATGTGAGGATTCTGCCAACTTATAAATATACTTAGCCCAATTATACATTCTAGGACTGGTGATATAACCACAGGATGAGTCCAGGGACCCACTGGACCTACTGTGAGTTGGAATTCAGCCAAAATTCAATTAATTGTCTGACCCCCTTCAGCCCCTGCTTTAACTGGAGGGTCACAGTGTTTCTTGGGATCTTCCAGAATCAGCGTTAATTCAGAACCAGTATCCAACAGACCCTGAAAAGTCTGACTGTTTCCTTTCCTTCTATGTACAGTTACCCTTGTAAAAGGCCATAGATTCCTCTGGGGAAGGACTAGAGAAAGGCTAACAGCAAAACTTTTATGTGTTTTATCAAGATCCTTCCTCAGTGAAGCCTGGCCCCTACTTCAAGGGGTTCTGGGTCTACAACCTGGCTAAAGTCTGGAAATTGATTCATGGGCCAAGATTCCCCCTTTCCACCATCCAGTATAGCCTTTATTTCATTTGTTTGTGATTTTTTTCAGCTTATATAGATCAAACAAAGATTCAATTTGCTTCTTCTTCATTTCATGCCTAGAAACACCATAATTGATTAGACAGTACCAAAGGGCCATATGATTCATGCCACCATAAAATTCACTTTGCCTGTGCTGACTATTATGGGTTAGGCAATGTCTTAGGGTTTCTATTGCTGAGATGATACACCATGACCAAAAAGCAAGTTGGGGGTAGGTAAAACGTTTATTTAGCTTACACTTTCATATCACTGTTAATCACTGCATGAAGTCAGGACAAAAACTCAAACAGGGGAGGAACCTGGAGGTAGGAGCTGATGCAGAAGCCATGCTGCTTATTGGCTTGCTGTCACGGCTTTGCTCAACTCCTTTTCTTATGGAACCCAGGACCACAATGGGCTGGGCCCTCCCCCATCAATAACCAATTAAGAAAATGCCTTAAAGCTGGATCTTATGGAGGTATTTCCTCAACTGAAATTCCCTCCTTTCAGATGACTCTACTTTGTGTCAAGTTGACATAAAACTAGCCAGGACAATTGACCCCTTGTCAACTTGACACACAAACTTATCACTGTCAAGCCATAACATTTGTTCTTGTTCATCCCCATGATCACATATTAACATCAACATCACAACATAAAACATTTTAAAAACATTAAAATTCCCATAGTCTTTACATTTAAAACATTTTAAAATTCAGTCTCTTTAAAAATACAAAGTCTCTTGTAAAACCTACAAAATTTCTATAAAAATTCAGTCTCTCAACAGTGGGCTTCTCTAAAAAAAAAAAAAAAAGTTAAATTCCTTTTTTACTTCAAGAGAAAAGAATCAGAGCATAGTCCCAATCTAAATAAAACAAAACCAAATTCCCAAAGTGTAAATAACTCAGCCTCCAATATCTTAGAATCATTCATGATCTTCTGGTTTCCTCCAAAGGGCTTAGGGTCATTTATCCAGCTCTGCCACACAGCTTGTCTTCTAGGCTCCAGCTGGCTCCACTACCTACTGCTGCTGTTTTTTGTGGTCATCCCATGATACTGGCATCTCCAAAATGCTGGGGTCCCTTGCTGCAACTGGGCTGCACTTTCACCAATAGCTTCTCCTAGGCTCTCTTCATTGGTGCCACACCTCAACTTCTCAGCATGACCCCTTCAATCCTGTGTCTTCAACTACTACTCAGGCTGCACCTTCACCAGTGGCCTCTCCTGGCCTCTCACAGTGCTAAGCCTCAGCTGCTCTCCATGACCTCTTCATACTTGGTAGTGATTCTTACACTACCAAGTTCAGCTGCAAGAGTGAGGTAGAACCTTTCCAGGCCACCTCTAGAAAACAGATTCCATGTGCTGATCCTCAGCAAACACTTTCCAGAAGATTTCACCTCACTAACGCTGGTCTCCTCTTAATCACCACTTATTTCTCAGTTCCAGCCAACCTGCATCAAGTATCCCAGTTAAAAAAAAGGGTTTTACTTTAGTGGTTCTGGCCTCTTGTTAATCACAGCCCGTTCTTCAGCTCCTGTTGAGCAGAACCACAGATTCTTCACACAAATGACCTGGAAGAATCTTCGCTTCCCCTTGAAAGTTCGTAAGCCAGCCCTCCACTGTTTGCACCTGCTCTCAACATTCCTGTCTCCAAACCGACCAAATGACCCAGTAATCTCTCTCAACACTCAATGGCTCTTCTACTCCAAAGTTCCAAAGTCCTCTCACAATCTTCCCTAAAACATGGTCATGTCTGTCACAGCAATACCCCACTTCTGGCACCAAAACCTGTGTTAGCCAGGGTTCTGTAGAGTAACAGAAGTTATATAACGAATCTCTCAGTAGAATGACTTATAGGCTGCAGTCCAGCTACTCCAACAATGGTTGCCTGTGAATGGAAATTCCAAGAATACTGTAGTTGCTCTGTCCATGAGGCTGGATATCTCAGCTGGTCTTCAGTATATTCTAGAATCCCAAAGAAGTATGCTTCAATGCTAGTGAAGGAATGGACTTGGTAGCAAGGTGAGAGAAACCAGACAAAGAGGAAAAGCTTCCTATTTCTATGCCCTTATATAAGCTTCCAGCAGAAGGTGTGGCCCAGATGTAACTTGTGCTTTTTTTTTTTAAACCAACCTGGTCTACAGAGTAAGTTCCAGGACAGCCAGGGCTACACAGAGAAACCCTGTCTTGAAAAACCAACCAACCAACCAACCAAACAAAAATAAATAAATAAATAAATAAATAAATAAATAAATAAATAAATAAATAAATAAGTAGTGTCTGTAGCCTCAAGATCTGGATAAAGGTGTGTGTGTGTGTGTGTTCCCACCTCAAGATCTGGATTAGAAGTGGATCTTCCTACTTCAAATTAAGCAAAATATCCCTCACTCCTGTGCCCTCCAATTTTGGATTTTAGTTAATTCTAGATGTATTCCAGACAATATTCCAGAAAACAACAAATAGCCATCACAGGCTGTTATGAACATTACTTTGTGCTGCCCATTATGATAACTATGATCACCTTGCCTTTGATGATTCAGAGCAGCCACCTGGTCTCTGCTCCCTGGGGGCCCAATTAAACCCATTGCACTTAAATAATCCAAGTGAGCAGCAGCATCTCCAACCCTAACTTCTGGCACAAGGAAAAGGGTGACAGCAAAGCTCTTCAAATGTCCTAGTGACCTTCTCACCATTTTGTGTCTCATAGGATTAGAGAAGGGAATGTACCTTTTTTTTTAAACTGTGCAAACTTCCATATTAAACCTAGTAGAATCTCCACTCAGAGGTCCCATCAATCAACTCAGCCTGATCTAGTTTTATGTTCCTTCCACCATTATCCTACAACATTAAAAAAATCTATTCTCATATTTATTCTCCAGACTTCTGGTAAAATGAATTAGCAAACTCATTAAGCTCTTTAATAGTGCAGTGTACCTCCTCACAGACCAAACTTTCTACTTCCCCTCTAAAAGCCTGCTTTTTGTCAAGTTTGGTTAGAGGTCTAGAGGCAGCTATTGGTGAGGGACATCAGTATTGCCTTGTTTGGCATTTCCTTCAGAGAAAGTCACTGTTGGTTTAACAGGCAATGAAGGATTAATTTCCTCAGTCAAAGTTGAAAAAGATAATGTTTCAAGGGAGTGGGGCTGAGGGTACTACTTCCTCGGGTGAGGTAAATCCTTGAGAATCTGAAGGTTCAAAGTTCTCAGCTTTGTTAGGATCCTCCCACACATCCCTGTTCCAAGATACAGGATCCCATTCTTTATCAATTAATGCCCTTCCCTTAATTGCTGACATCCTCTGAGGCAGGCATGGAGAGGAATTTTCACTGTAATTCGGCCAACCTTATAATGAAGGCTTTGGTTTGATTTTCCACAACTTAAACTCTGTGGCTGTTGGAGAGAAGATTCTCTCCAGGGCACACTTAGAAACCTTTTGATTGTTTATGTGCATCTGGAGCCAGTCAATTTTATCAATGAGTTTATTGTCATCCTTTACCATATTATAAGTTGCTAGAAGTTGTTAATTTTTCGTGGAGCTCATCCCTAATCTTTGTCAATTTATCCAGAGATGCTAAGAGCAACCGAACAGAATCCCCATTTCCCCCCAAACTGTCAAAAGTTTCAAATACAGGGTCATCAAATCCATTGCTGTGAATCAGGATAATCAAATGCATTTGTCTTCTTAAATTTGTAATATCATTCACACCGTGGGCTTTCAGAACTCCCCGAGATCTCAGGAGAGGCTACAGTAATTGGAGAGGCTTGGATAACTGCAGATGTTGGAGAACTGAAAAGCCTATGCCAGATATTAAAAGATCCATCCTTATACCTTTTTTACTCTAGAACCACTCTGATACCAAAATCTGTTAGTCAGGGTTTTCTGGAGTAACTGGATTTACATAATGAATCCTTCTCTATATATAGAAAGGGGATTTAGTAGAATGACTTATAGGCTACAGTTCAGCTAATCCAACAATGGCTGGCTATGGATGGGAAGTCCAAGAATCCCACAGTTGTTCAGTCCATAAGGCTGGATGTCTTAGCTGGTTTTCAAAAGATTCCGAAATCCCAAAGGACTAGGCTCTGAATCCAATGAAGGAATAGACTTGGTAGCAATGTAAGGGCAAACAGGCAAAGACCAAAAGCTTCCTATGTTCTTGTCCTTATATAGGCTTCCAGCAGAAGGCATGAGCCAGATTAGACTTCATTAAAGGTTTGTCTTTTCCCAGCTCAAATGATATGAATTAAAATTGTGTCTTCCCACCTCAAGATCCAGATTAGAGGTGGATCTTCCTATTTCAAATTAAGCAAAAATTCCTCACAGATGTGCCCTCCATTTTTGGGTTTTAGTTCCAAATGTAGTCAAGTTGACAACAAAGAATAGCCAACATACTGTGTTTTCACAGGAATGTCTGCCACAAAAGGCTGTATGGATTCAGTATGTCCTTTATGACTTCTTTGTTTTAGTTTCTCAAAACTCTTTGTTTTCACCTCAAGGGAAACCAAGACCAATTAAAATGGAGATGGTGTCAGAGTAGGCAATTTTTATAGTCAAAAAGTAGAGACAATAATAGTAACATCAATACCAGTATGAATAAGACCAGAAAAGGTTTTATCATTTAGGAGTTAATGAGAGTTATTCTCTGATAATGTACTATGACCATATGATATGACATTTTCCTGTACTTTCAACTCCCTGGTATCCTTATTCTAAATTTCTTTAGTTTATGGGGTCATAAGATAGTAACAGCAATTGAGGAATAGAGTGTTCCTTGTCAACAGACAACATTCTTCTTGAAGACATAAGTACCGTAATTTCTCCAGTATAATCTTTATCAACTACAGCAGGAACAGCAGTAACTCCCTTTAAATTTAGATCACCTGCCCCCAAACCTGACCCTACTGTGCCTGGGGAAATAGGTCCTCAAATTCCTGTAGGCACTGCTTGTATGCTCATTGCAATTGTAAGAACCACATTCCTAGCTGCTGGCAGGTCTATCCTGCACCCCCTGAGGTTGTGCTGGGAGAGATGAAACACCCCATTGCCCACTGGGTATTGTAACAGGACAAAGGTTTCTCCATCTTGTCTCAGCTGAGGCCATCTTTGGTTTCTATACCCTGTCCTGAAAAGTCCCATGGGAAAGCACCCAATCCTGTTCTAGAAACTCAGGGTCGAAATGCCCCAGCTAACTGCATGTTCTTGGCTCTTGTTCAATGCTTGCTTGCTTCTCCATGCAGCTGCCAACCAGGATGTAGTTTTTCTGTGTTCTTGGTCTTTACAAACTCCCTGTAATATGCATTTGGAGCTGGTCTGTAAGAAGTGTTTCTCTCCAGGCAGTTTGCTGGTTGGCTTAATAGAGACTCTTAATTCAGACTTTGGTGGTGCTGAGTGGTCTTTGGGTCCTGACCCTGTAACAGGTATATCACCAGAGTTGTTGATAACTGCTGTTATTTCCTGGTGTCACAGGAAGACAGGCAAGGGGTTGCCCATCTTTATAAAACTTGTTCTCCACTGATTAGCCAACAAGTGCAGAATTTGGCATGTTAAAATTACCATGAGCTTGTCTGGGAGCCACCAAGGCATCCCTATAGTCCTTCTGCAGATACCCTGTCTTCCCACATCTAAAGGAACTGGCCTACCTAGCCTCAGTGCTTGCCTGTAATGGACAAAGACTTTGTTTTTGTTGGCTGAGCAACCACCCATCTTTTTTACTGCTTTTGTAAGGCAACCGAGAAATCAGCAAAAGATTCTGAAAGGCCCAAGAATATTTTGAGGAAGGTCTGGGTAGGTTTCAGGTAGTTTTTTCCATGCTCACAGTGCAGCCAGTGACCTGTGTTTCTCTCTCAGATGAGGCTGTTGACAACAGGCAGTGGCTGTGGCAGTGGCAGCCATGACAGAGACACCAGCAAGAAGCTAAGGGAGGAAAGCATGCACAAGGCTCTTCCCTGGACCCCTCTATATCAGGGCCACTGTAGGAAGGTGCTGGCCACTCAGTTCATAGTTCTGGAAATGTCTTCCCAGAGATGTGTCTTAGTTGATTCTAGAGCTTATCAAGTTGATTGTTAAATTTAATCATCACAGTAGAGTTGGCTGGTTTTATATGGTTGGATTTTATGAATTTTTTTTATGTATTTTGGATGATAGTCCTTCATCAGATAATGTCTTTTGCAATCAGTTTATGTCTTGTCTTTCCTTTGCTCCTTTGTTAGAGCAGAAAAAAATTTAATTTTAAAGAAGGGTAACTTTTAATCTTTTTTTTCATGTACCCTGCCTTTGGTGTTGTATCTAAAATGTCATCCCTAAAACTCCCATGGTCTCCATTTCTTCCTGAGTGATCCTCTGATGTTGGATTCCTTATATAGCCAAGGATGACCTTGAAATTTTGATTTTCCTGCCTCCACTTGCAAAGTTCTGGGGTCAAACTCTGGCTTTGTGTATGAGAGGATGCCAGGAATGCAGCCATCTTAGAGAAGGGTCAGACTAGGGGCAGCAGGCCTTGGGAAACCCACCAGAGGATGTCTGCCCCTTCCACCCTAAGTCCTGGGAAACTCACCAAAGGATTAGACTGGGGGAAGCAGACCCTGGGAAATCCACCAGAAGATGTGCCATATAAAAAATGAGTTCCAGACATTTCCTGCCATAACCTAAAGGATATGATAGACTATATACCATAGTTGTCAGAGGGAGCAAGTTTCTTGCAGATAAGAAGTGGGATGTCTTATTGTCAGAGAAAACAGGTCTGCTGATGATATAGACACATTATATAAACTGCTAGAGGATATGGCAATTTCCTTGCAGCTGCAACTCTCCAATCAGTTCAAACCAAGCATGTCTAACCTAAAGTAAGCATCAACCCTGAGCTTATAACTATATAGAATTGGAATTCCCTCAGATCATGTACCCTATTATAAAAACCCTGCTTGATTGCTACTCAGGGTCTCTCCTGCTCAGCTGCTGCATCAGACAATGGAGAGACTCGGGTTTAAACTCCTAAATAAAAAGACTCTGCTTTTCCATTCAGATCTGTCTCTTGGTGGTCTTTGGGGGACTCTGGGTACAACAATGTATGCTAGGAAAGCCACTCTACCATCTGAGACAAATTCCCAGCTTTAAACCAGCCTGTCCATACTTACAAAACGGCTTGCTAAGATTCTGATGGTGCTCTGTTGACTGTATCACAGGCTGGGAAGAGCAGGTATCTCCACAGCTTTGAGTCTTCTGGTGCATAAACTGTGGTCTCTCTTTCCTAACAGGCCAGGTGAGGGGAGGAGAGAGAGTGGAGCCTTGGAATTTGCATGGCTGGTTTCCAGTTCACTAGCTCTCAACCAGGTAGTGGAAGCCTGAGAAGGAGTGGTTAGGAGAGAAGTGAAGGGAGATGGTGAGTTATGCTATGGCTCTAAGACTCTAGCTTTCTGGGCCACAGTGTACTTCTATACAGTGCAAGATTGAGACCCTGGAGCCTAGACCCAACAGGAATGAGAGGATGAAGGCAGTTGACTGACAGCGATTAGATGACAGATGAGTAAGAAACATGAATAAGAAACTTAATCAAGGTGTGGGGCACCAAACTCCAACTTTCAACCCTGTTGCCTCTGGGTTATTCTGTATTCTCAACTGCCAAAAGTGGATTAGGAGAACACCACTGAGAAGCTGAAGAAGTGTGAAGTCTGTAACCAGACAGGGAAGCACCAAGTGGAATAGGGCGTCTATCTGCATTGGGTTCCTTGTACACTTGTCCCTCCTCCAGGCAGCATTAGATGTCCCCACCTGCCCCGAGGCACCATCAGTCAGAGGACAAAGCTGAGATCTCCTACAGAGGGGCTGGAGCTACAGAGGTGTCCTGAGAACTGGAGTTGCAGGGTATAGTTGGCCAAGAGTGTTAAGGGCAGCTCCAGGAGCTGAGGGTTCCTAGGCAAGAACTGCTCAGGATTGGATGGGATCAATGGGTGGGGCATGGAAGGGGTCCCTAGGCTAAGGCTGGGAGCAGCAGAGCTTCACAGCACCAGACATGGCCTCTAGGGCAGAGACCTTGATTCTGTCTGTGGAAGAAGAGTCTTAGGAGGTGCCAGTATTGGAGGGTCTGTGTCCCTGGGTATGTCCTTCCTGGCCAGCATTCACCCCCGCTGCTGTCAAGGTAGGTAGTGTCTGCACTGAATACATCATTCTCAGGTCAAGCACATCACAGGGGACCATGACATGGCTACAGAGAAATGGACCCTCACCGAAGCCTGTGAAGATCCACTGAGATAAGACTGAAGTGGGTTGTAGACTAATAATGTTGTTTTGTTTGACTTTGTTCCCTCCTGCTCTTTCATGGGGTAGATGTCTAGATCCCCCTTTAAGAGCAAATGCAAATTTGCCACAAATATCTCCCAGCTCCCAACCACTACTTGGTCAGGTGGACATTCCTTCCTTTACTTCCTGGTTGAAACTGGTTTGCATGTGCTGACAGTTTGCACCTTTGCTTGCCTATTTGGTAGATGTGTCAGTCCCTGATATCCTGTATCTTGTCATCCCTGCTCCCCCAGATATATGTATATGATGGTCCAGTAGGGAGAAAACACATGTATGCATGGACACCAGCCCTTCAAGCCTCCAAGTTCAGGGAAAAACATGCAATTCCCCTCCTCATACCCCTTATAATAAGCTTAGGGTTAGGAACAGCAG
This sequence comes from Peromyscus nudipes, assembly GCA_902168325.1. Classification (NCBI taxonomy): domain Eukaryota; kingdom Metazoa; phylum Chordata; class Mammalia; order Rodentia; family Cricetidae; genus Peromyscus; species Peromyscus nudipes. The sequence goes on along the minus strand of CABHPH010037845.1, from coordinate 30,333 downwards.
GAGCCAACCTTAGTGACACTGGTACAGTAATGACTGACATTAACTTAAAAAACCTAGGACCCCAGATGGTCCAGGATCTGTCTGTAGTAGAAAAAAAATCTATTGCCAAGCTAGAAGAACAGACAGATTTAATAGTCAAGGTGGGTTTACTCACAGGAGACTGCTGGACTTGCTCCATGCAGTGCAAGGAGGTTACTGTGTGGCTTTAGGGGAATGTTGTTGTTTCTATGCAAACCATTTAGAAATCATTAGAAATAACTTGGTTGTGCTCTGGTAAAACCTCTCCCTACAGAAAAGAAGAAGACTTGAAAGGGAAAAAGCAAATGGTTCCCAAGCTCGTTCTCAGGTCCTTCCTGACTAATAACTCTGCTGTCATCCATCACAGGGCCCATAGCTCTCCTCCACCTGCTGATTATGATGGGCCCCTGCATCTTTAATGCCTTAACCAGATATATAAATTCCCACTTAGGAGCTATTAGCTATGGTCATTAAGTCCTGATATGAACAGGTACCCAGCACAGGGTGTAACTAAACAGGGGATGTGATGGCTAAGATTATGTTTAAAAGTTTGAAATCGCCGGGCTGTGGTGGTGCACGCCTTTAATCCCAGCACTCGGGAGGCAGAGCCAGGCGGATCTCTGTGAGTTCGAGGCCAGCCTGGGCTACCAAGTGAGTTCCAGGAAAGGCGCAAAGCTACACAGAGAAACCCTGTCTCGTAAAAAACCAAAAGAGAGAGAGAGAGAGAGAGAGAGAGAGAGAGAGAGAGAGAGAGAAAGTTTGAAATGTCTGTGCTTAAGAGAACTTTAAAGCAAAATGGTCCAAATGTTAAGGGCTGTTAAGGGTTAATTTTTGTAATTACCTGGTCTTGTATAATTTTAACAAAACTGCTGTTTCTTGCAAGGTAATATATTATAAGGTCAACCTCTGTTTCTGCTTGTGAAAACAAAAACTTATTTTGTAAGGGATGACCTTCTGCTTTCAGGAGAACAGAATGTAATTTTGTATTCTTTGCCTTTATAAATCCCTGACTGAGGTGGCTGGGAACTACATTCAGAAATCCACGGTCTCATATGTAGACCTGGTGCCAGTATATGAATTAAAGCCTCTTCTTTGCTAAATAAACATCATGAATGGTCAGACTGATGAATCTCTGAATTGACCCCAGACTCATAACACCAGGACCAGGAGTTTTCTACCGAGAGCAGTGGTTCTCAACCTTCCTAATGCTGGGACCCCTTAATATTCTTCCTTATGTGGTGATCCACAACCATAAATTATTTTCATTGCTACTTCATAGCTGTAATTTTGCTAATGTTATGAATCATAACATAAATATTTTTGGAGATAGAGGTTTGTTAAAGGAGTCACAAACCACAGGTTGAGAACCACTGAAGAGTTAATCACAAAGTGTGGAAATATCACTGACCCGTGGGTTGTTTAGTGGATGTGCATTCAAGGTGCTCAGTGTGGGGAAATGATGCCATGTTGGAGTCAGGAGAAGAAGGGCTGGGGGCATGGGTTCCACGTCCAGTGTTGGATAAACTTGGGGTAGTGCTGCATGCCTGTGATCACAGCATTTGGGAAGTGGAAGCAGATGAGGTTCAAGGATGTTCTACAGAGTGTGCTGAGGACAGCTTGGGTTACATAACACCCTGCTGAGAGAGAGAGAGAGAGAGAGAGAGAGAGAGAGAGAGAGAGAGAGAGAGAGAGAGAGAGGAGAGATGCAGGGAAAGAAATGAAAGGAGGAAGAGGCAGGAAAGGATGAGATGAGAGGGAGAGGAGGGAGAGAGCAGGAGAAAGAGAGGAAAGAAGTGGGAGGGAAATGATGGAGAAAGATGAGAGAGAATATCCTAAAACAAAACAGGCAAGGAGAGCTTGGGGGAGGGTTGATAGAGTAGGAAGGAACCTAAGCCAAAGAAGACAGAGGTACAGATTTGGGACACCACAGCAAAGGGAGGCTAGGGTAGACAGCAGGGGGAAGTATCCACAGTCCCTGGGATCCGAGGTGTGGGTGAGATACTGCCTGTGTCCATGGTGATACCTGGCTGAGGACACCTGGTTCCTGTAGACACACCTGGGCAAATCAGAAGACTGCCAGAGTTTGTCCCCGCCCACAGGTGTTCAGGACTGGGTTTTCTCTCCTGAGGGTTGGTCCTGCTGTGTGCCTGAGGTCTGGGCTGTGCCTAAGGACTTGCTGTTCATGAACTGAATCATCCAGGGTCCTGCCATGGACCTCAGAGGTGAGCTGAGAGGTGAGGAAGGGGGCTGTGGGTACTCCTAATTGATTGCTTACCACCTGGCTGGGGCTAGAGGCTCAGAAGTGGCAGGGCCGGGCTTTCTGAGGTGACAGGAGCCCTGAGGGTCCCTGGATCTGTGTGTTTGTGCATGTGTACTCATAGGGGTGGGTAAGTGGGGCAGAGGTGGGATCATAGTGGAGAGTCCTGACCTGACTTGGCAGACATTGAATGAAAGTGACCTGTTTGTCTTTTTTGTGGAGCATCCTCTTCTCAACCTGCCTAGATATTCCAGGACAGAGGTGGTGGTCAGTGGCCATGAGGCGGGCCTTCCAGGGCTCAGAGGAGTCCAGGCCTCCTATGGGGAGGAGGGAAAGAAGGAGGGCAAGGGGAGAGTCTCCAGGTGGCTGAGAACAGCAATCCTTCAGGGCTGGAGGGGAGATGTGATGGAAGTGAGGGTGGGGCTGGTTCCCCAGGCCACACTTGGTCAATCCAGGATCATTTTGATAGAAAGGAATATTCTCCATGTTGCACAAAGAAACATGAATAATGCAAAGTTAACCCAGGAGGGGAATTTATTTTCAACAAAATGGCATGCTACGTGTGATCAAGGAAGTAGGAGCACAAAGTTCACTTAGTGTTTATTATAGCACAAGAGGTGACTCTCTCACCTCATTGGTGGGAGCTGGACCTTACAATCTGGTGCCACTGATTATTACTTATCAGCACAAAGAGTAGGGTGTTATAGAATTAACAGGCTTGTATACCAGAGTTTTAGAAAATGGGGGAGGTTATGGAGCCTTGATGGCTGACCACCTTAGATAGGAAAAAATCCAAAAAATTCGTTTCTCACACTCCCTCTTTTTCCCCTGTGGTAAAATACGTAAAACAAAATTATAATGGGTTTAAAAACTTTTATCTTTGTGTGTGATATGTACATGTGGGCGTGTGTGTGGAGGTCAGAGGACAACTCTGTGGAGATGCTTCTCTTCTACTTCATGGGTTTCAGAGCTCAGACTCAGGTTGTCAAGCTTATGCAGAAGGGCTCTAACTACTGAGCATCTTAATGGCCAATCTTAGCAACTTTAAGTGCAAAGCTCTGTGTCTTTAAACACAGTTATACTTAATGGGATGTCATGACATTCTATTTGGGAAGGCGAATTTGGGGTGGGGAGGAAGCGTGGTGCTGCCCTTCACCTCCAGTAAGGGACCGTGGTCTGGTGTGGGTGCTGCAGGTCACCCATACTTCACAGCATGGCCCAGCATGGTTTAGTTTCTGGGATTCAAGTTGGGATGAGGTTGAGACTGGATGAGAAAACAAGTTACGCTTGGATCTGTAGCCCATGGGTTGGGCAGCCTGGCAGGTATAAGGGGGGTGGGGGGAGTGCCCCAGGAGAGCACTGGAGGTGCTGTGGGGACTGGGGAGCAAAGATGGTGCGAAGGGGTGACCAGAGCAGCAAAACCAGGGGTGTATGGAGGGCTGGAGACCCAAGGGAGCCAGTTTGTCCTCCACTGGGTCAGCCATGGTTGGTGGGTAAACTCTAGGAGGACAGAAGAGAGAACCAGGTCAGGGCTGCCCAGGGGCCAGGGAAGCTGGGTTAGAGGCAGGGAGGGGGGATGAGCAGATGGAAGAAAGGCTGGGGCTCCTGACCTGGGCAGATTTTTCAAGTTGTTCTACAATGGTAGGGGCAGATATGGATGGGGGGGATGGTATCTGGGGTGGTGGAGAAAATGTCACCGTATGTTGTCACAGAGCTCGGTTTGCTGCCTGCCCTACTTTACACCCTGCTCAGCTCCATCTCTAGTTGCTCTGGGTCCCCATTCACCACTGCCTAGTGCTTTTATGTACCTAAGTGCCTTTTACCTATTTAATGCATCTTGGCATGGGAAAAGCTAAAATAAGCATAGCAAGGATGAAAAAGAGAAAGATGCCCACAGCAGCAAGGTGAGGATGGAACCATTTACAAAACAATACTCTCCCTGAATAAACCAAGCTTAGGGCTTCAGTAAGGGTACCTGTTCTGCTGGAAGCTCCACCTCAGCCCCTGGCACCCTGGCATCCATATACCCAAAGAATCTGGGATGTTCTGGTAGAAGATCCACCTCAACTCCCTTCCCCATCTCTTTCCCCAAACCAGCTCCTTCAAAGCCTGACAAACACAGCTTCTACCCCAGAGATGTTCAAGACCACTCCCACAGGGTATTTAAACTGCATCCCAGAAAACAGACACATGGTTTCCCAGTCTCTTGTCCCTGTCTCTTCTCTTGTGGGTAAGAGAATCACTCGGGAATGCTTTACCCATTAAACCAAGGCTTTTTCTAATTTGGTCTGATTTGGTCTGATTTGGATTGCTGCATCGGCAGAGAGGCTTATTGGAGTGCAAAAAACTTAGCAGTACCTGCACATAGTCATGTATCGGCTGGCCAATTCCAGAGCATAAGCACACATGATACAGACAATTACTTATTTGGTGTTATTTTTTCAATGGGTGGCATTTGAATTGTATTTTAGTGATAATCTCCACAGTTACCACCCCCAGCCTACAGAGATGGTCCCACAATAGGGCCAAAACAACATCCTAAGAGTGTTGGATGGGGCTAACCCACCTGTAGCCCACTTCATGATGTTACTGGAATGAGTCACCTTGTGATAAGAGTGATTCAATTGCATTGTGAATTCCTGTCCAAACACCCAGTTTTTTCCATTCTCCAATTCTCTATGTGGTCCTCGGTCTCTTTTAGCTGTTTTATTACAAGTAATACACTCAGACCACCTTAAAGGCTCACCTGTGGTGTCTCATTGCCTACTATTAGCACAATAAGGTCTATTGGAATATAAATGAGCTTGGTAGAGATCCCAGGCTCAGAATCTCAAGCTGTTATCAGTTTTAGCATGGCCTTTGGAACTTTCTTGGATACACAGTCCAGCTAGATCTATAATCCTGGTTGATAAGAAAAGAATTTAATAACAGCAATACATAGTGAGTGGAAGGGGAACATGAAACCAATATAGTCATAAGGAAATCTATCCGTGGGCACTGTGTCAGTAAGGGTCCAGGCAGGTATGCATATTATTTAAAATAATAGAGGGGGGTGTCAATCCAAGTGACAGGATGAAGGACAGTGTGCTTAGGAGTAAGTGCCCAATAAGTCTGCCCATAAGCAGAGGCCACTGAGGTCTGATGATGAGAATCACAATGAGCAGATTTGCAGGGGACAAGTCTGGCCCAGATCTCTTAATCCCTGCACCCCTTTATCAGATCTCTCTTTTCCTTGCCTTCAGGCCAGGGGCAGAGTGCTCAGGCAAAGACATTTTCCATTCTCCATGGGAGGCTCTGCTGAACCAGGGTTGGACATTTTCCCCTGGACTACAAAGAGAGTCACATCATGACTTAACAGGCATACCCTGCAAAGTGAGAATGTCTCCAGGTGTTTCACAGGTCCCATCCTGTGGATCTTGCCAGGGAACTTGCGGACAAGGGTCAGAACGAGAGGAGGATCCTGCACAGTGCCTTTACAGAACAATACCCGTCATCACTATAGAAAAAAATTAAGGGTAATTGTTGGAGTTTGCATTTGCATTAAATAAAATTAATCTTGTGTCAGGAGGCTGAGTTAGCAACTAGTTGACAGAAAATAATCACAGAGCATCAGAGGGCATCCAGAAGAGTTAGAGAGATACACATGGAGTAGCAGGAGGGATTTGGAGTGGCATGGCTTTTTATGCTTTGGTGGAGCAGAAAGACTCACTCTTTCAAAGATGCTGGCAAGGAGAGAGGGTTATCTAGTCACTACTCTAGTTCTCTGAGCTCACAGGCTTTCACCCTAGCCTTTGAATCTCTGAGTCTTATTTGTAAATAGAACAATAGAGATTTAGTTAAAGCTACCTTTAGTGGCAGCAACAGGGCCACTGCCCACAGGAACAGAATTCCTGCCAGGCTGCAGCCCTACTGTCTAGGCTACTACCAGAGAAGCAGGCCAGTAAATGCAGAGTTGCAATTGCTGGCTGAAACAGCAGTAGATTAAGACACAGCCACTGTGCTGAAGTTAAAACAACAGGTTGTTACCACTAGGGTTTGAAGAATTACTTCCCAATTTTTCTGAAGTTGTAGTTTTAATAATTTGTTAGGCAATAACTTATCCTGCAGTGTTTCAAGGAATGTCCCTTTTGTGTGGAATTCTCTGAAAGGAACAAAAGTTTGGAAAGCTTGTGAATTATATATAGGTTTGTTATTTGTTTTGATCATATGAGAACTCCTGTAACAGCAAATGTAGCAAGACAGAATGACCCAGTATTCACTGAGCTGTAGCCCAGGTAAATAAAAAGTGTGAGGGCACCAGGCAGAGGGTAGGAGGAAGCAACCATATGAACAACAAAGGAGGTGTGCTGTGGGAATTGTATCACTGGGTAATGATGTAAGATCTGTCCTGTAGAAGAGGATATTTGTGTTTGCTATGGGAGACAAAAAGCATATAAAGAAGTAACTTGGGAGGCATCAAAAAGAACAATAAAATCTTGGTTTCCATAATTAAATGATCATTTTCATCCTTTTCCTACAAGAAATGAAAGTTAGGTGAGTATATGGAGTAACAGACCTTTGGGGTTGAGATGGCAAATTTGCCCATTTTTGATGATGGGGCAGGGATCAATTGAGCCAGAATATCTGTAGGTAGTGAGTGAACGAAAATGGGGGTGCTGTGTCTGCCAGAACTGCTTCCAGTTGCCTCAGTGGGCATTCGTTAATTTTTGGGGGTAGGGAAGGGGGCTTTTATTGAGGTAGCCGGATGTTCTGAGGTAGCTGAATTATCTTCTGCTGCTTGGGCCCTGTGGAATTGTCCATCACCGCTTGGATCTGGCTGTTTGGATTTGACAAACTGAAGTGGATCTGACCTGTCTAGGTGGATCCAATCTGGCTCTGGAGCTTGGAAGAATTTTTAAGTTTATGAAGGAGACAAATGTTAAATATATTAAGATGCAATCAAAGGGAATTTAAAATCTTGAGCTGGTAGCCATATTATAATGTTTAGTACTCTGCCATCAGAATTTTATTGGTTAGTATTAGTGCATGCACACACGAGAGAGAGAGAGAGAGAGAGAGAGAGAGAGAGAGAGAGAAAGATCTGGAACATGCTTTATTTTTTTATTATTATCGATTAGACTCTTTATCTTCATGTAAGACAAACCTGTTTCCTTTATTTTGGCATCCAGGAGACACAAGATGATCAATTGCTGAGGGCATTTAATAGTAATAGATTGTTATATTAAAGTCTGTTTTAACAGAGTCCAGACTCTTTTGAGTCTGGGGGTATGAACACCTCTGGACTATTACTGTTTCTTACTGCCTGAGTATATTTTGATGGTCCTGTAACAATTAGCTGAGTAGTTAATTAGAAATTTGAATATGTTATTAGAGACACAGAGGGAAACTGATGAAGCAGAATATGGTCAGTAGGACAGTAGAACTCAGAGAAGGAACCAGGGAGAAGAAAGAACGTATGGGGTTCCCAATCCAGTGGGATTTAGTACAGTTGTGGGATGAAACCTCATTCTTCTGGAATTGGTGACAAGGCAGTTGATCCTGGTGTCCCCTGGAACTTAAGAGAACTGGGTCTTGTTTGTGTCACTGAGTATAAGCAGGAATTTCCCTAGTGTGAAGGTAGGATAAAAGGCTTCAGGCGAGACAGATGAATCCAGTGGGGAAAGCCCTGGAGCTTAGCAGCTGTGGGGGTTACAAGAATTATCTTGAAGGGTCCCTGCCATTTAGGGTAAAGGGGTGAGGGGCACTGGCCTGGAGGGGAAAGAAGGACCTGATCACCAATGTGGATTGGGGGTGGGTATGGATTATCATATGGCCGGGGTAAGGAGTGGTCAGTGAAATTCTGAAGGAGAGAACAGAGGTGATAGAGTAAAGGAGTGATGAGGTGGCCAGGGAGAGGTGAAGATTTGGATAGGAGGCCCTGGGTAATGGTTAGACCCAAATAGGTGACCCGAGAAGTGGACAGCTGGACTTTGGAAGGCGAGACTCTATAACCCTGGTTGGACAAAAAATTTAGGAGAACAGAGGTATTAGTTTGGCTAACTTGTAATGACAGGATGCAGAGTAGAATGTTATCTACATATTGTATTAGTTTAGCGCCAGGGAGGGACAAAGAGAGCAAGTCAGAGGCTAGGGCCTGACCAAACAGGTGTGGGCTGTCTCTGAATCCCTGTGTCAAGATAGTACAAGTTAGCTGCATAGACAGGTGAGTATCAGGGTCAGCCCAGGTGAAGGCAAAGATATTTTGAGACTGAGGGCTGAGAGGAATAGAAAAGAATGCATCCTTAAGGTCTAGAACTGAGAAGTGGAAGGTTCCTGAATGGATAGTGGAAAGAAGTGTGTAAGGTTTAGGCACCACAGGTTGGAGAGGGACCACTGCAGAATTAATGAGCCAGAGGTCTTGAACCAGGCAAAAGGTTTTGTTAGACTTTTTAACTGCAAGTATAGGAGTGTTAAAAGGAGAAGTTGGGTGAAGTAGCTTTTTTTCTGAGGTCAGAAATGATAGGCTTAAGGCCTCTAAGGCTCTGGAGTGAGAGAGGGTACTTGCCCCATCCAGCAGGGCTTCAACAGGTTCTCAACCACCCTAAGGACGGGAACGATAGGACAGGAGACACAAAGGAAATACACCAAGTCAAGATTTCTGATCAAGGTGCCACTTTATTTTTCTCCAGGAGGGTTTATATAGTTCCTGCAGGGTGGGGGGAGCAAGAAGCTGTTATCTGCATAAGGTGGGGCAAGCTAACAGGATGTTTACAGGGTGAAAAGGTCAAGGGCTCTACTCAATGTCCTGTTGCTAGGCAACCTGACTGTAAGATGATCTAGTTCCCTGTCTTATGGGGGTCTGTATTTTTCCACTAACTAGAGGTTCTGTCCTTGTCCCTGACAGGTACTGAGTTTGAGTGATGTACCAGGTAGGGTCCTGCAACTGGATAACAATAGGGGGTGGTGCCTAGCAACAGAAGGGTTCTGGGTGTCCCAGACTTTGGGGGTCCACCTGAGAGGCTGGCAAGGGAAATGACATGTTAGAGCTAGTAAGCTGGGTGGCGAGGAGGAGGAGGAGGAGGAGGAGGAGGAGGAGGAGGAGGAGGAGGAGGAGGGGACCTTCTGGTGAGTCTGGAGTCAGGAAAATGTGGAGAGCAAACAAAATAGAAGCTCCTACCTTAGCTAGAAAATCTCCTCCCACTGGGGGCACAGAGCAGGGTGATACAACTAAAAACGTGTGGGTGAGAGGGATGCCCCTGAAAATACAATTAAGTGGTGGGGTCTGGTGAGGTATAAAAAGCTGTCCCTCTATCCCAACAATAGGGAGAGGTGGGACCTCAAAACTCTCTCAGAATTGAGTAAGTGGCTCCAGTGTCAAAAGGAAGGAAATGGATTGCCCCGATACTGTAACAGTTACCCTAGGTTCTCAGTGAGAGATCACTGTTGTCAGGTCAGGACCTGGGTATCTTCAATCATCTTTCACCAAGCCTAGGAGATCAGCTGGAGGGTGGTCTTCATTTGATGTCCCCATGCCATGAGGTAAAGAGGGGAAGTCAGCTGACCAGTGTCCCTCTTGGTGGCATTTTGGGCAAGGCCCAGGTGGCCCATGTGGGGCAGGGTAGGCACAAGCTCAATGGCTTTCTCTACCACATTTAAAAGAGGGACCTAGAGGCCTTCGTGTGGCTGGTTAGATAGCCTGTGCCAGCATCTGGAAGTCTTGTTTGTGGGCTTTCTCATCTCTCCATGGTATACCTTAAAAGCTGCCACTAAGACTTCTGCCTGTGGGGTCAGGGTTCCTGTCTCCAGACACTTAAGTTTGGCCCTAATGTCAGGGAAGCTCTTTGAGATGAAGTGGGTCATAAGGAGCTGTCTGCCCTCTGGGATCTCAGGATCTAGGCTAATATATTTAAGAGAGCCTTTGTAAATTGTTCTAGAAAATGAGACGAGTTCTCCTCCTTATCTTGAATTATGTTTTTTAGCTTTTTATAGTTTACTGGTTTGAGGGCAACCTTACAAAGGCCTGTGAGGAGGCAGGTCATAAAGCAATCCCTAGCTAGAGAGCCACATAGGATATTATAATCCCATTTTGGGTCCTGATCATGAACTGCCTCCTCTCCTGGAGGATGGGCTGCATTAGTCTGGTGGACCTCGTCTGCATGTATTCTAGCCTGCTCCCAAACTCATCTGTGCTCCTCAGGAAGTAGGTTATTAGCAAAGGTCATGTATATATCATGAAAGGTGAGACTATAGGATTGGGTGATATATTGGAATTGTTTAATAAAGGAAGTAGAATTAGAGGTATAAGAACCCAGTTTTTTCTCCATCTGAGAAAGTTCTTCCAGTGAGAAAGGGACATGTACTTTAACCAGTCCATCTACCCCAGCTACCTCTCAAAAAGGGAGAATGGCTGCTGGGTTGGCCTGACTGGGGTGGGATTCCTTAACAGCTGGAGAACTCATGACAGGAAGAGTAAAAATAGGGGCCAGAGTTGGGTGGTTGGAGCAGCCTGATATTGGAGAGGAGGAGGGGGCTATCAGAGAGGAGGAAGGAGCTGCAGGAGCCGAAGAAGTAGTTACTCGAGAAGAAGGAGAGGAAGGTCAGAAAGGCAGAGGTTCATTAGCAGGGTCCAAAGCAGTAGTAAGAGGTTCCTCAGGTTCAGGTTGCACAGCTAGGAGCACATGGGCAGGTAAATAGGAATCAAGGAGAGAGGGTTTGGAGCTGAGATAGAAAAAGGCTTGGATATAAAGTAACTTCTTCCATTTGCCCATTCACTGGCAGAAATTAGATAATTCCTGTAAAATATTGGGGCCCAACAAGCATTAGATGGACATTTTTTTATTGTTATCTAAAGGATACTTAGGCCATTTTTTTTTTTTAGTGCAAAGGTAGATAAGCTTAGAAGCCTGTAAGTAAGGCATTAAGCTGAGAGGCTTAAGAGTTTCTAAAAGGCATCCCAGAGGAGATGTGGGGCTAATGGGATTGGAAGCCTTGTTTCTCATGGCTGCAGCAGAGAGAAAAAATAAAAAATAAAAATGATCCAAAGGCTAAAATCTCAGGCATCCCTGAGATCAAACGAGGATCAGTCGGTTGGCGCAAGTCACTCAGTGCTTCATCAAGCAGGAAGAGTGAGGGCCAGGGCAATAGCCCAAGGACGAGGGTCCGACAGATGAGAAATGAACGAGAATGATATCTCAGACCGTGGTCATGGGGAATGGCTGAGGATTTAGCCTGTGGTGGGGTCCAACCATAGCTGATAAAGGCCATGGATGGGGGTCCCCCAGTCCCAAGAACATTAGGAGGTTGCTGGACGATCAGTGGTTGTTCCCGTGGGTCCAAGGGACTGTTTATGCTAGCTGGTAAAGGGGAACTCACCAAACACCAACCAGTTGGTGTGTGCAGAGTGATCTGGCAGCCAGGCAAATGGAAAGTGGGCAGGTGTAGATGAACAAACCTTGGTACAGGATCCCGGGTGCAGGGCACTGGGAGAGCCTGCTTCCTCAAGAAGCACCAATGTTATTTATTTACGGCGCTATTTACCATGCAAGAGAAAACATGAGGTACAACGAAACCCACTATTAGAGTGTTTATTAGGGGAGGGTAAAGAGGGATCATGCAATAGGCCTACTAGAAATGAATGGTGTGGAAAAAGGGGCAGGGGAACACGGGAATCTGCTTTTATAGGTCCCCCGAGCACGCACATATGGGCTTATGTAGCTACGCCACACATGCCATAGATTACGTGATCACGCTGCTCGAAGATTATGTGATCACATAGCACGCGGATTATGTAGGACACAAGGCCCTGGGATGACTAAGCATTCTGCCTGATGGACAGTGCATGTGTGGTCATATAGCTAGGGGGTGGCTAGGAATCCTAACAGGATGGATCTATAGATTGGACAGAGATGTTTTCAGCATGATGAGAAGCACTTTTAAGTGTATACTTAGAAGACAACCAAAGGAAATTTAGATTTTTGAGCTTGTGACTATGATAATAGCAGTCAGTGCTTTACCAGGATTAGATTAATATCTTATCAGAACTCCACTGATTAATGCTAAAACTCTGATCATTTGAAGTCTTAATATAATATAGTCAGAAGGAAAGAAATCTTAAATATTTTTCAGTTTTTACACACTTTAAATCACTGTCTAGACCTTTATGTATTGCATTTATACACCTTACATCACTTTATTACATCTTCATAGCTTACTTAAGCTTTTACATCCACTTTATATGTTTCATTTACACAACATAAAACATTTTATTAGACACAATGTACATAAACTTCAAACCTTTTCTTCTATCTAGTCATTTACCAAGAGGCATAGGTGGTTTATTACTGAGAACAATCATTGTAAAGTAATTTCTTTAAATAAAGGAGTAGCAAAAAGTTACAGTGAAACCTGTTATGTGAGTTTATCTCTTTTAGAGTGAATTCTGCCAGCAGGTTAACTGTGCCTGTCTTTCTCAACTGGAGACCTAGTAGCTCTCCAAAGAAGTGAGGCCAGATTTTACATATGAAATGAACAGACAAGGCAGCTGCAGCCTTGGGGAAGGAGCTGTTTACTTGCTGCTGCCAAACTAACAAAACTACAGTTAACCTTCAACACCATCAGAGATCTGAGAAAAATATATTATAGCAGGAAGTATAAGCCAAATGGATTCTATATCAATTAAAATGACAGAAACTTACAGCTACCTGGGTTACCCTAGGTTCCCACTGAAGGGATCTGTATTGGCTCAGGACCCCGAAAACCAAGTTCTCAGCACAAAGGAGATTTCTCTACCCCTGATGGACAAATGGCGGGGAATAAGAGACAAGAGCCAGGAGATAGAGGAGGAGGGAGAAGCGGAAAGGGGCAAGGGAGAGAGAGAAGGGGTAATTGTCCTAGAGGAATAAAGCACTGACCGCCTCTGGATAGAGGAGACAAATGTGGCCCATAGGCAAGTGGTGGCTTAGAAAGGTAAAAGGGGAAACTCTATGTGAGGATGAGGTGTTTAATTTTAATTGGGCATGTTGATTAGTTGAGCCAAAAGAGGCTTTTGGTAGCTGGACTAAAATACTTTGCTAGCTGTACCTTGTTAGTCAGCCATAGGAGAAGGAAGTGGCCAAATAAGGGAATAGACCTTGATGGCTAGCTTTAGGAATATAATCTAATGGTTTTTATCAAGGCAGAGGGAATGAGGGAGAAGGGCAAGGCCTGCCAGAGCAATGTTTGCCATGATAGGCTGGCTACACATTCCCACCTATTTGTTTATTTTTTTTATTATCGGTTTGCTGGGTGTTGGGTAAGTGGGCATCATTCTCTCTGGCTGCTTCCTGCTGATATTTGTGCATTGTTGTTAGGAGACCCAAGGAAGCTGGTTGATGGTTAAGGATGGGAGGAACAAACTGTGTAACTCAATGTTGAGATTATGTGGGTCGATCTGGGGCACAGGAAGCATAGTCTGTGAGGCTACACCAGGATGTAGATCCTGAGGAAATGGCTACCACTGGAGTTTCTGGAGCAGCCTGTAGTTGATTTGAAATCTGTTGGGACAGATAAAGTAGGAACAGAGGTAAAGTGAAGGAATTTAGAAAAAAAATTATCTTGGATGTACATTAGAAACCTTTAGGTTCCTGGCCCATTGTAGTTGGGAAGAGAATTTCCCAGACCAGCGAAAATGAGAGAGGACTAGGGGAATGGGGAGAGATTCCACCCTTAGGAATAGGCAATAGGCAGGAAAACATCCTGTTGGTTGACAAGAGTACTTATCTGGTGCCTGTTTGAGAATTCTTGAGAGCAGCCAGGAGAATCTAGATTGGCCATATAAAGTTAATTGGGGAGCAACATTATCTGAAAGTGGGGTCTGGTTGTGTTGGGGAGCATATACTTTGGGAGGCTTTTGTTGCATCAGAATAGTCTATCTTGGGGTGTTTAGGTGGGTTCTGAAATTGAAATATTTTAGGAACATTGATGCTTGGGGAAGCTTTCACAAATGGTGAGAGGGACGGTCTGTGACAGGGTTTTGGGGTTGGTGTGGAAAGGTTGAGAGAACTTGGCTTTGGTTCCCAAAGGGGGACTTGGATCGTCAAGGGACAAGCAGTTGGTGGGGTGGGGCTGGGGTATCTGCAGGAGAGGGACTGTGACTGATGGAGGGCACTGAAGAGAGGCACAGAGAAAGCAGTGGAGGCACTGAGGGAGAGGTTAGTGAAGTTGAGGAGAGAGTTTGTTGGTGACCTTGACCTAAGTGAGGGTTTGGCCATCAGAGAGAGAGAGAGTGAGTGAGTCTTGGAGAGGAGATGGCTTGGGTTTAGTTATGTCTTGTAATTGTGAGTGTAGGATTTATTTAGAGTGATGTCTGAGGATGTCTGGATGAATTTAGGGGAGTCAAATGGCAGTGGATGTTTGGCAATCATTTGGGCAGAGGAAAAGTAGGAGTGTGAGAAGAGGTGAGATTTGTGGGGAATGGGTGAACTTGAGAGAACAGGCACCAGAAGGTGAGAATAAATATGGAAAGCAGGGGTTAGGAGAGTATCTGGTGTTGGTGTAGGCTTAGGTGTGTTGTTCCCTGGGTTGTATAGTAGGGTAGCCTAGAGTGAAATGGGATGAGACATAAAAGTGTGACGAGTCCTAAAAGTGTGGTAAAAGGGTAACTTGACAGGCTGTCATGTCAGCACAATTGTAGTCTTTACTGGAAATAGAGATGTCAGTCTTAAGTGGCCATTGGACAGGAGGGAGCTTGCATCATATAAAAAAGTGTGGAAAGAAGTAGCTAGAGGACCCTCTGTGTATGAGAGGGATGTGGCTGAAGGTCTAGTGGGAGGGAAGAGAAGACATTGGTTTGTTTGGGTTGTTGGTTGTTATGGAGTGTTGAAGAGGTTGAGCTGGGGCCACTTGTGCATAGACTCCTCCCCACCAGGTCACATTGGACTGGGCCTTGCAGAGTGGGCAGGGCTAACAAGGGAGTGAGTGTGGCTGGACTGCAGAGGGGCAGGAGAAGGAGGGGGGGCTGTTGGAGGTTTACCAGAGCTCAGGTGGGCTGAAAGGAAGGGGGAGGCTTTGGGAGCTTTGGCAATGAGGAATGTAGCAGCAGCCACCATAGCTCAGGCCTGAGGTGCATGGCCTGTGGCATTAGTGCCTATGCTGAAACTGCAGGCTTGGGTGAGCTCCACAGTAGCATGGGTTATATGGCAGGTGGCATGGCAGGCTGCATGGGCAGTGCAGCAGCTGGTGGGCACAGAGTGTCTGGCAGTCAGTATTCCTGCAGTGTGGAGGGGTAAATAGGACATGACATTGAGTAAAGGCTCACAACAGAGGTTGGAAAAGTTCAGAATCTAAGAGCCACACAGAGGGCTTGTACCAGACAGAAGGGAAAGCAGAGACATGTTCAGGCACCAGAGTTATTGTTGGGTACTAAACCACACCACTAATAATGAGATTTTTTGTGTGTGAAGAAAGCATTTCCATCAACAGTGAAGGCCATCACCAGTGAAAACTGGTGAACCAAAATTGAGAGATAGAGTGTCCTCACATCTCTCAAAATACCAAGAACAAAGAAGGAGGGTATAAGTGATGGTTTTTTTTAGTGGCATTCTTATCCCCAAGGAAAAGTCATGAAACACGACAGAATCCATTAGCAAGAGTTTTATCAAGACAAGGAGAAAGAGATAGATGTGATCAGGGCTGTGGAAGGACATGTGTGAGAAAGAGGGCAAGGGAACATGGGGCTTGTCTTATAAAGGCCAGGTCGCACCTGTGCACACAGGCCCACGTGGCTATTCCACACATGCGCATAGATCACACGGTCACATCTGTGCAATTATGTGACCATGCAGTCATGGAACATGGGTTATGTAGGATGTATGACCCAGAAATGATGAGGTGGAAATGACTAAGTGTCCCGCTGGGGCATGTGCGACCATGGGGGCATGGCTAGAATTCCTATCATCCTAGACTCTTTGTTTTTTATAAAAAATGGTGGATGAGTGGGTATGGGGTGTTGTTTCTCCCAAAAACTGCTTGCAGTTGACTTGGAGGGCATCAGTTGGCTCTTGTGGGGGATAGGGTAAGGAGCTTCTGAAGTAGACAGGTGTCCAGGGATGGTGGGCTGTCATCTGCTGCCCTGGAGTTGTCCATATTTTCTGACTTGGAACTCTTGGGCTGACAAGACACTGGTGAGACAGAAAAAGCTTAGGAAAAAAGAATCATTATTATTTTTATTTTCTTTAGAGTGTTCCCATACCAGGGGAGTTTGGGTTTGGCACTTACCTGAAGTAGATCCTACCTGTCCAGATGGATTTAAGCTGGTTTCTGGAGCTTGGGGAAAATTTTGAACATGTTAAGAAGCAGCCATGAGAAAATTAGTGACCATTGTAGTGTTTAGTACTCTGCTTAATTTTTACCTGAGATAAGCTTTATTAGAGGTAGATTATTTAAGGTACCTGTTTCCTTTATTAGTTTAGCATTCAGGAGATGTAGGTGCTTAAATGCTGAGAGCATTCTACAGTGATAAACTGTTACATTCAAGTCTGTTTTTGCAGAGCCCAGATACTTTTGGGTCTGGAGGTGTAAATACCTTTTTATTATTACTGTTGTTTTTTTTCCTTACCACCTGGATATGTCTAATGGTCCTTTTGCCTCCGGCTCTATGGTAGCCCTATAACAATTAGGTGAGTGGTTAATTAGGAAAGGAAGAGCTTATGGGGCGATACCTCATTCCTCTGGAATTGGTGACAATGCAGTGGATCCTGATGTCCTCTGGAGCTTGAGAGAGCAGGGCCTTGTCTGTGTCACTGTGTATTAAGAGAGATTTTCTGGGATGAAGGTGAGATAAAAGGTTTTAGATGAGACAAGTGGACCCAGTGAGGAAAGCCCTCAAGTTTAGCAGCTATGGGGGTTACAAGAATTACCTTGAAGGGTCCCTGCCATTTAGGGGAAAGGGGTAAAGGGCGCTGGCCTGGAGGGGAAAGAAAAACCTGATCCCCAATGTGGATTGGGGCTAGGCAAGGACTGTTACATGGCTGAGGTAAGGAATGGTCTGCGAAGTTCCACAGGATAGACCTTAGGTGACATAGCAGGGGAGTTAACAGGCTATCTGGAAAGGTTGAAGGGTTGAATAGAAGACCTGGTGTTAGAACCAGTCTTCCATACATTAGTTCAAATGGAGAAATTGAAAGAGGCTTTTTAGGAAGAGCCCTGAGCCTGAAAAGAACTAGAGGCAATAATCTTACCCAGTTGAGGTGAAGTTCCTGTGACATCTTAGTAAGAATAGATGTTAAAGACCAGTTGGTACGCTCCACCTTTCCTGAGGACTGAGGACGGTATGGGATATGAAAATGCCAAGGAATGTTAAGAGCCTTAGCTAGTGTCTGGGAAATCTGGGAGGTGAACTCGGGACCATTGTCAGACTGAAGGGAGGCAGGAATCCTAAACCGAGGAATAATTTCTTGGAGAAGAAGATCTGCAACTATCTGAGCCCACTCATTAGAAACAGCATATGCCTCCACCCAATTTGAAAATGAGTCCACCATCACAAGGAGATATTTAATTTTCCTGACATTGGGCATATGGGTAAAATCAAGCTGCCAGTCAGTCCCTGGAAGGGAACCTCTAGCCTAGTGGGTGGGAAAAGGCTGACTTCTGTACTTGGTATTGGGGTCTGTTTTTTGGCAAATCTCACAAGAGGCAGTAATAGTTAAGAACTGTAGGTCCTCTGAGGTAGGCTACAGGTTGGCTTTTACAAATTGAGACAGAGCAAGACTATTAGGCTGAAAGAGCTGGTGTAGATAGGACAGAATTTGTCTAGTGTCAGGGGTTCCCTGTGAGGGTGTAAGCTGCACTGTATGGATTCCCTGCGGTGGGTGGGGTGAGACTTGGCCCTGGAAGGCTGCTGTCCTGGCTGCCTGGTCAGCCCAGTTATTTCTATTAGAGATGATGGAGCTATCAGTCTGATGAGACCGGCAGTGGATAATTTCTATAGCCTTGGGAGGTGGGAAGCCTTTAGCATGGCCATTATTTGGCCCGAGTTAGATATGGATCACCCTTTTGCTGTGAAGGGGCCATGCTCCCTCCAAATGGCAGCATGGGACAGGAGGATATGAAAAGCATATTTGGAGTCTGTGCAAACATTAAAGATTGCCCCTGTGACAATTGGAAGGCATGGGTAAGAGCTATCAGCTCAGTGGTGTGTGTGGGTAATGCCTGTGCTTCTATTACCTCAGTATCTGACACTATGGCGTAGCCCACTTTATGGGTCCCCTCATGTAAAAAGGAGCTGCCATCTGTGTACCAGGTATAAGTAGCCTGAGGCAATGTGCCCTCCTGTATGTGTGAAGGGTGAGGTATCAGTTCCTCCAAGGTTTCAGTGCAGGAATGAGAAGGAGAATAGTTAGAGGCTTGAAATATTAAGGGGTGGACAGGTCTGGAAAGTAAGTGTGGCATCCTCTAGTAATGCTACCTGGAGAGAAAGAACCCAGGAGGAAGGTAAAGTTTGTAAGACTTTATAAGTTAAGAGATGGGATAGGTTATGGCAAGAAAAGACAGTAATAGGTGACCCAAAGGTCAACTTCTTTGATTCCTGAATAAGGAGCTCAGCACCTGCTGAAGCATGAATACATGGTGCCCACTCCTGACTGGTAAGGTCTAGCTTCTTTGACAGATATGATACAGGTGCAAAGGAGGGTCCCAGCTGATGTCCTAGGGTTCCGAGGGCAAATCCTTCCTTCTCTGCTACATAGAGGGAGAAGGGATGGGTTAGATCTGGGAGGTGAAGTGCTGGGGCCTGGAGAAGAGCCTGTTGGAGCTTCTGGAAAGGTTTAGTAACTGGATGAAGGAGAGGTTTGTGTGGGGACCCCTGAGCTGCCTCGTATAAGGGGCAAGCAAGAAGAGAAAAACATGGAACCCAAGACCATAAGAAGCCAGCTATTCCTAGGAAAGACAGAATTTCCTGTTTAGTAGAAGGGACTGCAAGAGACTGGATTAGATGCTTTCTATCTACAGTAATAGCATTGTGGGTTGGAGTAATGGTTAGACCCAAATAGGTGACCTGGGGAGTGGACAGCTGAACTTTAGAAGGGGATACCTTGTAACCTCGGCTGGATAGGAAATTTAGGAGAGCAGAGGTGTTAGTGTGGCTAACTTGTAAGGATGGGCTGCAGAGTAAAATGTCATCTACATACTATATTAGTTTAGAGTCAGAGAGAGACAGAGAAAGCAGGTCAGGGGCCAGAGCCTGACCAAACAGGTGTGGATTGTCCCTGAATCCTTGTGGCAGAACAGTCCAGGTCACCTGTGTGAATAGATGAGTGTCAGGGTCAGTCCAGGTGAAAGCAAAGGTATTTTGAGACTGAGAACTGAGAGGAATAGAAAACAAGGCATCCTTGAGTTCTAGAACTGAGACGTGAGAAGTTCCCGCAGGGATAGTGGACAGGAGAGTATAAGGGTTAGGCACTACTGGATGGAGAGGGACCACTGCAGAATTAAAGAGCCAGAGGTCTTGAACCAGGAGGTAGGTTCAATTAGACTTTTTAACTGCAAGTATGGGGGTGTTAAAAGGTGAAAAGGTTGGGCAGAGCAGCTTTTTCCTGAGAAGGTCAGAAATGATAGACTTAAGTCCTCTTAGGCTCTGGGGTGAGAGAGGGTACTGAGCTTGGGTGATATATCTGGTAGGGTCCTGTAACTGGATAATAATAGGCTGATGGTACCTAGTGATAGAAGAGTTCTGGGTGTCCCAGACTTTTGGGTCTACCTGAGAGGCTGGCAAGGGAAAGGAACTGTTAGAGTCAATAGGGTGGGTGGCTAGGAGAAGAAGAAGAGCTGCTGGTGAGTGTGGGGTGAGGCAAATGTGGGGAGCAAATGAAATGGGTGCTCCTACCTTAGCTAGAAAATCCCTTCCCATTAAAGGCAGAGGACAGGTTGGCACCACTAAGAATGTGTGTGTGAGAGGGATGCCTCTGAAAATACAATTAAGTGGTGGGGTCTGGTGAGGTAGATAAGGCTGTTCCCCCTACCCCAACAATAGGGAGATGAGAAGGAGAAGTAGGCCCCCAAAACTCTCTCAGGACAGAATAGGTAGCTCTGTGTCCAGAAAGGAAGGAGATGGGGCACCCAGATATTATTATCGCTACCCTGGGTTTCCTGTGTGAGATGGGAGTGGCCAGGGTAGGACTTGGGCAGCGTCAGTCACTGCTGAAAGCCAAGCCTAGAAAGTCAGCCGGAGGGTGGAGTTCATCTGGCGTTCCCATGCTACTAGGTGCATTAGGACAGTCAGCTGACCAATGACCCTTTTGGCAACATTTTGGGCAAGGCCCTATCAGTGCCCCCCATGGGGCAGTAGTGCAAGCCCAGGCCCAGTGGCCATCTTTCCCACACTTGAAACAGGGACCCAGTGGCTTTTGGGGAGCCAGACGGAGAGCATGGGCCAGCATCTGGCAGTTTCTTTTTTGGGCTTTTTCATCTTTTCCATGGTACACCTTAAATGCCTCTGCTAACACCTCTGCCTGTAGGGTCAGAGGGCCTTTCTCTAAGTGTTTGAGTTTTGCCTTTATGTCAGGGAAGTTCTGTGAGACAAAGTGAGTCATAAGGAGCTGCCTGCCACTCCCGGCTTTTAGGATCTAAGCTAGTATATTGAAGGAGGGCCTTAGTGAGCCATTCTAAAAAGTGAGATGGATTTTCGTCCTTATCTTGAATTATCATTTTTAGTTTTTCATAGTTTACTGGTTTTAGGGCAGCCTTACAGAGGCCTGCCACGAGGCAGGTGATAAACCTATCGCTGGCTAGAGACCCTCCCTGGGGTCTCTGATTATAATCCCAATATGGGTCCTGATCAGGAACTGCCTCAGGCCCTGGAGTGTGTGGGAGGTTAGTTTGGTGAACCTCATCTGTATGTGTCCTAGCCTGCTCCCAAACCCACCTGTGCTCCTCAGGAAGTAGATTATTAGCAAGTATCATATATATGTCATGAAAGGTGAGACTATAAGATTGAGGGAATGGTTGGTGGGTTTGAATGGCTGGGGTCAGACTCTTTAGCAGTGTGAGAGCTGGTAGCAGGAGGTGTAAAGGTTGGAGCCAGAGCTTGGCCTTTGGAAATGGCTGCCATTGAAGAGGAAGAAGAAGCCAGAGGAGGAGCCTGGGGGCAGGAGAGGGAGCAGAAAGTTGGATAGACGGAGGTTCCTTTGCAGGATCCAGAGCTAGAGGTTCTGGAGTCAGGGAATCATCTGATTCAGGCATAGGGAAGAGCATATGGGCAGGAGAGAAGGAATCCAGAAGAGATGGTTTAGCACTTAGAAAAAAAATCTATGATATAGAGCAACTCTTTCCATTTGCCTGTTCACTGACAGAAGTTAGATAATTCCTGTAAAATATTGGGATCTAAGGAACCACTCGGTGGCCATTTTTTGTTATTGTCTAAGGCATATTTGGGCTATCTCTTAGTACAGAGACAGACAAGCTTAGGAATCATTAAGCAAGGTATTAGCTGAGAGGTTTTAAAGCTTCAAGAAGACAGCCTAGGGGAGAGGTGGGACTGATGGGATTGGAAGCCTTGTTTCCCACGTCTGCAGCAGAGGGGAAAAAAATAAAAAAACAAAAAAACAAATGTGATCCCAAGTCAAGGCCCCAGGCATCTCTAAAGCCAAGGATAGATCTGTACCAGGCACAGGCCGCCAGATGTCTCATCAGACATAAGGTAGGGGCCTAAGGCATGTGAAGACAAGGACTTCCCAGGAGTCTGACAGCACTCACTGCTTCATCAAGCCAGAAAAATGTGTTGGCCTAACACAGCCTGAGGACGCACCCAAAGATGGGGGTCTGACTGCGATAAATATATCTCAAACTGCAGATGTGGGAGATGGCTAGAAATTTTAGCCTGTGATAGGGACCAACCACAGCCAGTGAAGACTGTGGTCGGGGGTACCCCCAGTTTTAAGGATACCAGTGGGGTGCCAGATGCTCAATGGTCATTCCCACGGATCCAGGAGACTGTTTACGCTGGCTGAAAAGTGGGAGACTCGCCAATCGAAGCAGCTGGTGGTGCGTGCAAGATCCAGTGGACAGGCAAATGGACAGTGGGCTGTTGTGGATGGAGCAGACTCTCTCGGTACAGGTTTCCAGGTGCAAAGCACCCGGAAGGGCCTGTTGAGTCACGGCACCAAATGATGGTTTTTTAGCGGTGCTCTTACCCCCAAGGAAAAGTCATGAAACACAACAGAATCCACTAACAAGAGTTTTATAAAGACAAGGAGAAAGAGATAGATGTGATCAGGCCTGTGGAAGGACACATGTAAGAAAGAGGGCAGGGGAACATGGGGCCTGCCTTATAAAGGCCAGGTCACATCTGCGCACACAGGCCCACGTGGCTATTCTACACATGTGCATAGATCACATGGTCACATCTGCACGATTATGTAACCATGCAGCCATGGGGCAAGGGTTATGTAGGACATATGACCCAGAAATGACTAGGTGGAAATGATTAAGTGTCCCTCCGGGTGTGCATGACCATGGGGGTGTGGTTGGAATTCCTGTCAATAAGTGTTACAGCTCTGAGGGGAAAGATACCTTGTTTGTTGAGAGCCAAACAATACCACAGAGTCACACTGCACTACAAGCCTCACACAGAGATTTATTGGGAGGGAAGAACCCAGGCAAGTGGCTGCCTCTGCTCTGGCAAGAAGCAGCAGAGAACTGAGCAGAGGACAGGGTTTATTTAGCATTTCTTGGGAGGCAGAGCTTTCGAGGGTGATTTCCAGGGAGGGATTGGTGGGATTTCAAATCTTGAGCTTGGGCTTTTTACTCTGATGGGTGGGGGCTGGGTCTGGCTGTTAGGGCAGTTAAAGTGTTTTCTGGGTGGAACCTGGCTGTTGGAGGTCCTCAGTGGCCTGGCCACTCTTGTCCCTTGAGGGGCTTACATAGGGGGTCATCACCCAGACTCTGTCTCCAGGAGAGTGACCCCAGTGTGTCTGAGCAAGAATCTTGGCCCTATCTACAGGGTTATCAGAGGGGGAAAGGCTCTGGACTTTGGCAGTGCAACCACTAAAAGTGCCAACCACACCACACTGAACAGAATGTGCTTATGGGAAGTGTAGGAATGTAGTGTGATTGGGGGAAAACTCACCAACTAGACACTGTTGTATGGAGAAGGCCAGTGCCTGAGGGTCTGAATGTTCAGGAACTGGTCTAAGGGGGCAGGGTTCCTGTAGGCTGATACCCAAGTCACAGCACCATGTGAAGTGCTCTGTATAGACTCAGAACTCTCAAGACCAAGTTCTCAGCACAAAGGAGATTTATTTGTCTCAGAGGGACAGAAGGCAGGGAATAAGAGACAAAGACAGGAGACAAAGCATGAGGGAGAAGGGGAAGGGAACAAAAGAAGGAAGAGGTATTTGTTCTGGGGGTGGGGAAGACTGCCTCTAGATAGAGAGGAGATGGACATGTCCCATGGGCAAATGGTGACTTATAAAGGTAAAGAGGAAACCCCATGTTAGGATGGGGTATTTAATTTAAATTGGATATGTTAATTAGGTGAGCCAAAGGGGGCTTTTGATTGCTGGACTTCAATACTTTGATAGCTGGACCTTGGTGGTCAGCCTCAGGAGGAGGAAGTATCCAAGTAAGGGAATAGACCTTGATGGGTAGTTTTAGGAATGTAATCTAATGAATTTTAGCAAGGTAGAGGGAATGGGGGAGAAGGGCAAGGCCTGCCAGAGCCATGTTTGCCAAGCTCAGGCTGGCTAGAGTCCCTTCACTCATGGTCTTAATGGCTTTCTTGTATGAGAGAGGTCATAGGTCTTTGACTGTCAGACAAGACAGCATTGCATATTTAGGTGCTGCACAGGACAGCATATGCCTTTGGCTACCAGACTTAGACAGTCTGAGAGATTTACTCTTGATGAGGAACTTGAAAAAACTGACCTAGTTTGGTGATGCCAAGTACAGCAGTCAACACATTGTCCACGGTTTGGGCAGAGCAGGTTGTGAGCCAGGCATGGGATAGTTCTTTGCCTACTGGTTCTTTTTACCAGAATACAGGTGGAGTCGTCTGTCCCTCATATCATCTTTGGCAATCTTTGAGTAGTCTCCAAGAGCTGGCATTTCTGTCTACACTGGAAGCTCCCTTCATTGAACACTTTAAATGCCATATTCAGCAGATCTCTGAAGAGTTTGAGGTCCATACATTAAGTATACCTGACTTTAGACAAACTTCACTCATTTTTAGTTACTTGTTCTGGTTTAACCTTGAAAACTTACATAGGAAGCTAAATGAAGCTTGTCATTGTAAATGACTTACATTTGTACTTAGCACGACTGGGAACATAGTTCTGAGCATAAAATAATTTGATCATTTATAAGAAGACTGAGCATTAACTTGCATGTCTTAGTTATCTTTCACAGTTTATAATTTAGTGCCTTTATTTAAAGATTAGGGTTTTACAACTTTAACCCTGTAAGTTTGATTTTAATATGCCCATAAGATCTTATAGCCTCAACTCATACTCATAAGCATGTAGGATAACTCCCTTTATATTTCCAGGAATAAGTCATCTATCATTCTATGCTGAATGGGTGATGCTGGACAGATGATGGGTCCTCTTAGGGCAAAGCATGGGCTGAAAAAAACTTCTTTGGAAAATATGGAGTCACTCAGAACAGGACACACCTGATTCCAACAATCCCAGTGTTAGTGTTCAGCTAGGCTGTGTTTAGGCTCACGAATCTCTCAGTAAGTCCTTGGATTGGGAGGGGTGAGTTGCTCTCTTTTTGCTATGGAAAGACAGGTTTGGAGACACAGTGAGAAGGGTGAATGGAGTTGGGGTGGTAATCCCTGCTGCGGTCATTGGGAATGCTTTCCTGGGATGTTCTCTGTCCTTTCTTTACCCCCTACCACTGTCCTTCTGGTGTTACCTTTCCTTCCCAACAAATGTCAGCAGTTCCTATATACTGAAACACACAGTGTATACAATTGGATGACTTTGACACCTGTGACGCAGTCTTCAGTCAAGATAAGGAGCAGGCCAGTTCCAAGTTCCTTCTGCCCGTGGGCTGCACTGTTGTCCTCAGGTCAGAGACTCGTCATTTCACTTGTTCTGGAACCCTCAGAGGATCTGGGACTCTTCAATGGGTGTCCATACCCTTGAGGCCCCAGTTCAGGATCTGGTCTATGCCTAGACTTGATAGATGTCTTGAGGATTAAACAAAAAGTTCAGGGTTTTTGAGGAACTTGGCAAATTAGTGCCTGTTCTTAGGTTACCCATATTGTTTAATTTCTGTTCATCTACCCAGTGAAATTTGTTGAACACTGGTAGGTATCATCAAGTCAAGTACTAGGGAGTATGCCTGTCACAGTGAGCAGGATTAAGAGGTGTGCTTGGAGATATGAGTCTCCATATAGGTAAGTAAGAGGCCTGGTGTGTGCAAATCTGAAAACCAATGTGTCATGAGAAGAGCTAATGCAGGGGAGGCCCAGCCCCAGCAACTGGTGGAGAGTGTTGGGAGGTTGAGAGGGCTCTCACCAGACAATATAAGCCTGGAGATTAGACACAGTGTTAACTGGTGAGCTTGCTGGCATGGCTGTTGTGTAGAACTGCTTCTTAGAAAGTGCTGTCTCCTAGAGAACTGACCAACCAGGAGTTCTGGCAAGTGCCTGCATGCTGTGTCTTCCTCTGTGCCATGGGTCTCCCCAGTGCTTGACAAGATGGTTTATTGAACATCTTGGCAGTGATCATGCCCTGAGGTGACTTGCTTGTCCAGAGCCTGGCAGAACATGCTTAGCAACTCTTCATTCCATGTGGAAGTAGTGATTGATGCTTGGTAATACCTAAACAAAACAACACAACAGCATAGCCCTGGCTAGTCTACACCTCACAGTAACCCAGGTGTTCCTGCAGTTTTAATTTGTGCTCCTCTAAGAGCAAGAAATTTTGAACAGCTTGTGTTTCTTTGGTAAAATGCCTGATAATCTTTTTTACCTTTTTAAGAAGTTAAGGTATCCTATCTTAGGGTTTCTGTTGCTGTGAGGAGACAACAACACCATGTCAGTTCTTATACTAGAAAAACATTTAATTGGGTTGGATTACATTTTCAGAGGTTTAGTCAATTATCATAATTGTGTGACATAGCGGCTTGCTGGAACACATGGTGCTGGAAAAGTAGCTGAGTGTTGTGCATCTTGACCCACAGGCAGCAGGAAGTGGTCTGAGACACTGGGTGTGGCTTGAGCATATATGAGACCTCAAAGCCCACTTCCCTGGTGACAAAATATATCAGGGACTATGTGGGTCCAGCCCCTTGATAGTCACCTCCCAGGGTTCAGGAAGAATCTACAAGCAGCTGATAATTTATTCTTTGATGATATGAAATGAATCTATGTACATGAAAATCTTTAGTCCATACACTTTATTTTTCTGAGTCAGCCCTTTCTCTATAAGCTCTTATGGTGCTCTCATGCCTAGCTCCTTTCTTGCCTGATTTCTATCTGCATTTATCTGCTGTCCCCTTTAAGTTCTATCTTAATTCCTTCATCTTAGTTCTGCCCCATCCAGGTTCTCATCCATCTAGTTATTTCCCATCTTAACTCCTCTTCTATCTCCTTCTTTCTCATCTTGTTCGTCCTCATCTTGCTCTTCCTCATCTGGCTCTTCCTTATCTTCTATCTCATTCCTCTAGTTCTCTCTTGTAGCCCTTCAATCTAGATCTTCCCATCTAGTTCATTCCTCTCCAGTTCTTACCCATCTAGTTCTTCTGTTTTCTTTTCTCTTTTCTGTCTCATTCTTAAGTTCTATATCTCAAATCCTCCTCTGTACTTCCTTATACCTCTCCATTCCTCCAAGTCTCTTAGGTATTCAGTTATAAACCCAAGAATAGCAATTGTCTGGCAGAGTAAGGTCACCAGGCTTGAATTCTTGCAGGGTAATAAAGGCAGGTAAGAGTTTTCCTCAGGCAGTGACTGTCAGGCTTTCTTTTACAACCCCAAAGGGTGTGGTAAAGGAGGTCATCTGAGAGCTAATGATTGGATAGTATATCAGAAAGGGGGAATTTGTGTGCTCAAACTACATTCCTAGAAGTGGTTAGGTAAAAAGTTAGGAGTCTATAATGTTAGTAAGGCTGTATAAGAAAGAAATTGCAAAAGAAATAAAGCTATCTGCCCGACCTAGGAGACAGTGTTGTTTCCATAAGGGTGTTACCTTAGCTCAGGAGATCATTTGACCTTGGATGCTTGATAGGTATTTAGATAAATACACTGTTAGGAGTTCTCGGAACCACACATAGCATACAAGAAAATCATGATGGGAATCAGCCAATATATATACAAAAGCTAAAATATCACCAAGACTTCTTAAGCCATGGCTTGACCTTCGGAAAAATCCTTGACTTTTCCAAGTAGTAGCTTTTGTGATAGTAGTTGATACTTTACATTTTCCTGCAGCTTGCAGCAGGTACACTTCTTCCAACAAGGCCATGCCCACTCCTACAAGGCCAAACCTTCTAATAGTGCCACTCCCTATGAGAGTATGGGGACCCATTATATTTAAACTATTGTTGTGCCCTGGGTGCAAGATCCCGTAAGAGACTACCAGAGACATGAACTCACCAAAATGCGAAAGCAAGGTTTATTGGAGCAGTTCAAGCCTCTCGGCAAGGACCTTGTCAAGCCATCCAACGCAGTAGAGGCTGGAGGAGGTGCCTGCCCCTCTGCAAGCTCAGTTTTTAAAGGCAAAAAACACAAGGTTACATCATTTAGGGGTGCTAGTATGGTACAATTCTGATTGGCTCAAGTTTTAGGGGCTTTCCAGAATTTCTGTGTTATCTTACTTTGTAGTTTTAACTGGTTGTTTGTCAAATTTTATAGACCATCTCTGGCATTGGGGCATTCTGTGGTTAATCAATTGCTACCAGATAGCTCTTCAAACATCCTGACTTATACTTTTGGGTTCCTGGAACCTATGTCAGCAGCTCTGAGAATTTTGAAACTTAGGGCTGTTTCAAGCTGGGGTGAGGGGCTTGCTTGAAATGGGGGTGCTTTGGTTCTTCTTTACCACATGTCCCTTTTTGTATTTCTTCAGTTTTGATAGTTCTTCACAGACACACACACACACACACACACACACACACACACACACACACACACA
>CABHPH010037834.1:0-13226 GCA_902168325.1 Peromyscus nudipes | reverse complement strand
TCAATCTTATCCAATACTGAAAGAAAATGCATTGCCAACCCAGCCATGAAAAGACACATGGGGAATTTTAAAATAATGAATATCATTAAGTAAATGAGGTCAATCACATGCCCTTTAGAAAAGACAAAATTATTGAGTCAATAAATAGATCAGTGGATACAAGAAATTCAGGAGGTCCAGAAGAATTGAGAGGCAAAACAAAGGGAAGTCTTAGGGCAATGAAAATATTCTGTGTGGTATCACAGTGGTGCCACATTACATATATTTGCTGAAAACAAAGAATGTAAAACACCAATATAAGTAATGAACTTGGAATGGTGATGTATGTCAATGAAGGTTATTGATTTTTTAATAATGTGCCACTGTTGCACATGATGAAGTATTACGGGAAGTATGACTGTATGCAGACTGAAGGTTGATCAGTCAATCTACATTTTTGTTCAGATTTGTTGTGACTCCAAATAGACTTAAAATTAAAATCTATTCATTAAACAATAAACAATATCTATGAAATTATAAACAAATGTATTTTTTAATATTTCATTATCTCTAGTTCTATTGTAATGTGTCAAGTTAAATTTGATTTGTAATCTCCAGAACAAATAGTAATATCAAATACTTTTAAATGATTACCTTTTAAAATGTGCAATTGCACAAACTGAGTCTTACAATTTTAGTTTTCATCTCATAGAGATTATGTCTCCTGGGTAATCTAAAACTCAAAATTCTCACTGTAAACTTGTGTGTCAGTAACTCACTGCCTAGTGGAGAAAGGTCACTGCATTTTAATCACTCAGTGAACAAGATTTAAAGTACCTGGAACCAACTGGTAGGTAGGTAGAGGGAGTCTCATTTGTGTGCCAAACACATGCACCCTATAGGCTGCTTTAAAGTAGACACATTGATTTTGTGCTTTTATATGAGAATCAAATTAATATCTTCTTGAGTGATAAAAAGGATAGATCATACTTTGGGTATTTTTAAAAACTAAATGTTGACAGAAATAAGGTAATGGGAAAATAATTTAAGTGTAATAGTATCTAATGTTAACAAACCCTCCTGAGCCCTCAGTGTCCTTGACTGTATGTCATCCTCACTTGGAGTTAGTATGGACTTGGTCATCCCCAGCTGCAGGTCTGTGGCATGGCAGATTTTTTGCTGTGCTATGTAATGGAGTCATCTCTTAAACACACAAAGTAGTTACAATTTTAAAAACAACCCTATGAGAATGTCTAATATTTATCCTTCACCTCTCACACCTAACTTCCAAAATAAATGAAAAATATTTAAGGGTTTTCTTACCCCCAATTGAAATAAATTATCCTGTCATTTTAGCACACCATTAATAAAAGTTAGCAATGTAGAGTCCTTGGGGCAAACAATAAAAGATCAGGATCTAAGGCAAAATATCGAGCCCCACTGGCCCCTTTCTTTGTTAAAAGGAAACAAGGCTTCAAACAGCAGTCAAATAATGGCATTTGAGGCTGAAAGTAAACAGTTGCATTTTCTTTTCTCTTTTCATTTTATTTTCAGTTAATAAAGAGCATAATCTATTTGTACCTGCTTTTGCCTTAGGAGTTAGGAGAAGATAATGAAATATTTTACTATCTGTTTTCAAATTATAAGCTGTTGTTTCCAAAGAAAGTCAAAACCCACGTATATTATCACATTATTGTTCTCAGGAGACTGCAGTCACCATAGTGATTGTAATTACATGGCTTCATTAACTTTATACATCCTACCTGTTATGGGGGGTTCACATTAAGAAAATTTGCATATACAGGAAATGAATGCCATTTTCAGGGAGCTAATATCATTAAACATTTAGGCAGTCCCTATCAACCAAAGGAGTTTCCACTGGGGTATGCTTCTCAGCACGCTGTTTATAGTCATTGTGGGCACAGGAATGTACTGTTGAAACGCTAAAAGTAAAAGCTTTAGAGGAAAATATCAGAAAGGGACAACTGTTTTTACTAACCTGGTTTATAATAGACCTTATTACTGACCAAAAGAAGACATGATGAAAACAATATGTCTCTCAAGAATGTAAATAACTAATATTCTGGGGGCTTTTGAAGAGTAAGAACATATGTTTATATGAACATTCATGCATGCTTTCTTGAATGATAGAGTATGCAGTATTTGAAAATGGATAATTTCATGCATATTTTAATTATGTTGATTATTTATTTTTGTTGATCAATTTAACACATTAACCACCACTACAACTTTAAAAATATTACAAAGAAATATCAAACATAGAAATCACATTAAACAAGCAACAGACAGAAATGAATGGTTAAAACATGAAGCAGAAAGAAGATGTAATTTTTAAAGGATGTGTCTAGATGCAATTCATCTATGATAAATGCATTTGAGTTATTTTGAAGAACAAGATGATAAGGAAGAACTTTAAACATGTTTTTTGTTTAGAGTGTATGCTCTTGACCTTTTTGTTAACACTAGAGTTCTGAGTATTCTGGGGAAAACTAAAAAATGGGAATAGGTGAGTGACTGGTTTCTTTCCAATAATTAATTACCCTACACTCAGATTCCCACTCTAGTATTATTCCAGAACCAATCACATGTTCGTTCCCTGATTTCTGTTTACCTCATTGGGATCAATACTATCATTTAGGATACTGTCATTATTATCAGTAAAGCATGGATGATTTAAGTGGGGAAACACATGATGTTTGCAATGTAGAGCAACTCCTTGGGGACTATCTTAAAAGTTAGTTTCAAAGTAACACATAATTTCTATCTAGCTTTTAAAATCCATAGTAATTTATAATAATAGAAAAATTGTCCATTTTAGGGCTCAAAATTACATCCTATCATATTCTATTACACATATAAATTAAGGGAGACCTTTAAATCTGTGCTTTTGTGGGTTGTTAAATCTTTTTGAGAAGTGATGTAGATCTATCTGTATTAGATGGAAAAAGCACTTTACCCAGGCAACTCAAGCAGTGGTGTTCACAACAACAGAGTTCAGAGTTGGCAGAAAATTATCAGTTGTTTTCATCAAATTATTCTTTCATTTTAAAAAATTTCTCTAATTGTGAAAGTTTCCAAGGTTCATATTAAATAATTTAAAATAATACGTGTGGTAAGTCAATGAACTAAAAGGTGTGTTTTCTCTTGAATCTGGAAAACAATTTTGATTTTTTTTGACTGAAACTAAGGTAATAGTGTAAACTTTCCTCAGGCAAAAGTAATTACCTTTTGCCTCAAAACTGCAGCTTCACATCTTGGCACAAGATCTTGTAAGTTAATTTATTTTTACTCCTAAGTGGAAAGTGTCCCCAAATCAGAGGGTCTCCATTTATGTGAATTTTATATTTGGTACTCATTTTAGAGATTATAATCAATGCCTGTTTTCATGCTGGGAAAGATAAAATTCAAGGCCTTTTCTAGCTTCATCGTGATGGTTATTTCAATGCACAAGAGGATTTTGGATTCCTGGTCATCATCAATTATTTGTATTGTACTTTGGAAATACAGCGATATTTTAGATAATTGGAATATTATCTGTTTTTGTCTTTACTGTGATGCTTTAAGAAAATTGATGAGTTTACTCAACACAGTTTTGTTTTGTTTCGTTTCATATTTTTAGCTTTCTGCTATTCTTTAATATTGTTTTGTAAACATAGTTGTATTCCACTCTAGCTGGGGTTGAGTGTCATTTCAAACTTCTTAGACCAGGATGTCTGGAAGTAAAGTCTTGTCACCATAAAATGTCTTTGCAAGTATCAGATGCTCAACAACTATGGAGAAGCAGTGTCTAGGAGCTGATGATGATATAAGTATCATCTCATGATATAGAAAGCACAAATGTGGAAACAAATATTCTATTATTTCAGTGCTTTGAGAACTAAAGACTTTGCTTTAAATAAAAGTCCTTGATATCATTGCAATGATTGCCTTGAATCTCTATACTTATTGATCCCATACATTTTTTATTTTCTATTCTTTTTTTTTTACTTTTTAAAAAAATTTTATTTTATACTTTAATTTAATTTTACATATCAGCCACGGATTCCCCCTCCCACCCTAGCCCCTGTCCACCCCCCATTCCCATCTCCTCCATGGCAAAGACTCCCCTGAGGATTGAGTTCAACTTGGTAGATTCAGTCCAGGCAGGTCCAGTCCCCTCCTCCCAGGCTGAGCCAAGTGTCCCTGTATAAGCCCCAGGTTCCAAACAGCCAGCACATGCACTGAGGACAGGTCCCGGTCCCACTGCCTGGATGCCTCCCAAACAGATCAAGCTAATCAACTGTCTCACTTATCCAGAGGGCCTGATCCAGTTGGGGGCTCCTCAGCTATTGGTTCATTGCTCATGTGTTTCCATTAGTTTGGCTATTTGTCCCTGTGCTTTTTCCAACCTTGGTCTCAACAATTCTCGCTCATACAAACCCTCCTCTTTCTCGCCAACTGGACTCCCGGAGCTCCACCTGGGGCCTGGCCATGGATCTCTGCATCCGGTTCCCTCAGTCATTGGATGAGGTTTCTAGCACGACAATTAGGGTGTTTATTTAGCTACTTTTTGAAAAATGTTTATCAGCTGTAGGAGTTTCTTGGTGGAATTTTTAAGGTCACTTATGTATACTATCATATTGTCTGTAACTAAAGATACTTTGACTTCTTCCTTTCTAATTTATAGTTACTTGATCTCCTTAAGTTGTCTTATTGCTCTAGCTAGGACTTCAAGTACAATATAAAACAGGTATGGAGAGAGTGGACAACCTTATCTTGTTCCTGATTTTAGTGAAATTGCTTTGAGTTTCTCTCTATTTAAGTTGTTTTTTCAAATCCTAACCTAATCTTTGCCACTGCCCCATTGTGATAGATGTTTTATTCTCTGTCTCTACAAATTTAAATTTGGTCATGTTTTTCAAGTTCCATATATAAGCAAGATCAGGCAATAGCTATTTTGCGAAATGTCTTCTGTTTCTCTCTACTTTTTGGCAAATGATAAGACTTTTCATTTTTACATCAAATGAAGTTGGTTAGCAAGTGAAATTCTCAATTTGCTCGTGGAGGAAGAGACAAAAGTGACTCTGGTTATCAAAAGAATGCAAAATAAATTTATTTCATATTTGAGGTAGCCACAAAGTTAGAATTCATTAGCTAAAAATTCTTTAGAGGAAGGGAGAGTATCTTCATTGTAACATTTCTAGCTTTGAATATGGTGTTGATACAATATTTGCTCAGTCAGTATTTGTTAAATTTCAAAAGTATGACTATAATTCATTACTCCCAAATTGAACCCATATATATGGGAGTTGTAAATGGATATCTATTGAGAGCTACTGGTAGCAAAAGTCCATGAGAGTATACAGCAGTGACAACTAGAGTTCAGAAGGTCAACCTATCAAAACTAAGGGTTCTGTTAGAGGAAACCATCATGCAAGGCATTATGGAATTCCTGCCTTTTGAGTGAACTGGCTGTCTCTTGTAAACTTCTTGTGCAATAACAGCTATGAGTCTCCCCATTTACCATGCATTTCCATGTTAGTGTACATGTAATCTCACGATTTCATCTCAATCTTGGGCACAACTTTCCCTATACATTTGGGGTAATTGGATAACTGTCCCCAGCTGTGTTAATTTTTCATTAACATATCTGGCCAGGACCATTCTCCAGACAAAAGTATTTCAGCAAAGATATCTTTTTTCCAAGGACAAAATTCCACATAGATAAACATTAGCTCATCTCACTTACAGATAAGAGAAAATAACCACTAACAATTAAATCCTCAACCCCTTACCTTCACCCTGGGTTATTTACACAAGACCCTAACTTAAGAGATTTACTACTCACATTCAGGGGATGATGTTTTAGCCATTTGTTAGTTACTGAGTTAAGACAGTTACTTCCCACTGACCCAAGGAGGTTGCCTACAAGGCCAGGCAGGTGATAGGTGCCAAGCTTCTTTCTTGTGCAAATTAAGTTTTAATTCCTCCTCAGCCAGGTGCTATTCCTAGATTTTTCTCCTCAGCAATTACTCTGAGCAAAAGTGCTTTTACTAACCAAATGCTACATGCTCTGACATAGGTTTCTTAGCCACCTAGCATATGTCCCTCTTCCTATCAGAAAGCAGCTGCAGCCTGGACGAGTGGGAAAAGTGACTTTGAAGACAGTTTACTTTCTTGTGACTTATTGACCCCTAACTGCTATGAGATAATGCTTTTGTACACTGGTTTACTAAAACGCTGATTGGCCAGAAAGTATAGGTGGGATAAGCAGATAAGGAGAACTGTGGGAAGAGGAAGACTGAGTTAAGAGACGCCAGCCTGCCATCCAGGGAGGAATATGTAAAGCCACAGAACACATGGCAACATATAGATGAACAGAAATGGGCTAAGTTTAAGTGTAAGAGCTAGTCAGTGGTAGGCCCGAGCTAATGGCAAAGCAGTTTTAATTAATATAAACCTCTGTGTATCTATTTGGGACCAAGCAACTGCAGGGCATGGGTGGGAGAGATTTGTCCTGACCACTGGCCAGCTGGGACCAGGAAAACTTTCAGTTACACCTAACATTCTAACTAGCCATTTCTAGATTATAGATTGAGCATACAAACTCCCTAATTGATCTGAGCCTTTGGCTGACCCTACCAGGGAACTACCCTTTAGTCACTCCCCTTTTGGGTTGTAATTGGAAGCTGACAATTATTGCTTTATATGTGGATCCTTATCACCTCTCTTTGCGACCAAGAAAACATCAAGCCTCATGTTGCTTTGCCAAATAATTACTGCATGTGTATATATACTTGCTGTGGGATGTTCTGTATGGCAAATGTGTTGCTCTGACTGGTCAATAAATAAAACACTGATTGGCCAGTGGCTAGGTAGGAAGTATAGGCGGGACTAACAGAGAGGAAAAAAGAACAGGAAGGTGGATGGAGACACAGCCAGCCACCGCCAGGATAAACAGCATGTAAAGATGCCGGTAAGCCACGAGCCACGTGGCAAGGTATAGATTTATGGAAATGGATTAATTTAAGCTATAAGAACAGTTAGCAAGAAGCCTGCCTCGGCCATACAGTTTGTAAGCAATATAAGTCTCTGTGTTTACTTGGTTGGGTCTGAGCGGCTGTGGGACTGGCAGGTAAGAGAGATTTGTCCTGACTGTGGGCCAGGCAGGAAAACTCTAGCAACATATACTGGTTCTCTGAGAGCACTGGGGAGAATGAATTTAGAACAAAGATGAGGATGAGATGGAAAGAACTAGACAGAGATGAGAGAAGAGCAGAAGGGACTGAGTGAGAGCAGGAGGGACTGAGAGGAGCTAAGTATGAGAGCAGAAAAGAAACTGTGTAGATAGAATTGACTTAGAAGAATAAAGTGAGTGGACTAAAGAACTCAGTGCACGTAGATTCATTGAGTATCCCTCAGATTAGTATCCTTACCTGCTTAAGACATCTGTTCTGGACCCTGATAGAAATCTCCTCAAGGCAGGCACTTGGGGGGAATTCGTTAGATATCAACAATGGTCATTAATAGACAGAGGCTGGATTTGAAATGGGTAAGCCACAATGAGATCTATTTTACCGGAAGACAGATAAAATGATGTTGAGTTATGGACACTTATTGGAATGTCTTTGCTTCACACATTCCTTCCTCATGCTTTGCCTTAGGAAGAAAGCATGGAGTGAACTAATGTTAGGGAAAACATAGTGTAAGGTCTATTTTCCCAATGGTTGGTAGTGTGATGAAACACAAACAAATCACTCACCTTCTGAGAAAAATGAACTAGTGAATTAGAGTTTAGATTGGTGGTACTGGCAGTTTAACACTCAGCAAATGGCCACAGTAAACAAGATGCACACACCCTAGTGGCACAGACAAGAACTCCGGACAAACAGGCAGGGATGCCGACTGTAGCACAAATGTATAAACACTTAGATTGTGTTTGTTGTTTATTCAGTTGCACAAGAGATTGAAACATGCCTGCAAATGTTAACAGATTCTCAAAGAGTAAAACTCTTAAGACTACAGGGGAATTTTCAGAACTTTCATAAGTAATTTATTAAGGCAGGAACTCCAGCATCAGAAAGAATGCCACTTAGAGTTTAAACCTGGTCAAGGTGGACTTGATTCTTATTTACAAGTTGAGCTTTGCAAGAAAGGTAAATGGTGCATGCACAGGTGGGTTGTATTATAGTATTATCACTTCAGCTATAATATTATAGCACTTTATTAACTAATATGCTTAATTATAAGACCCTGTATATTTGTTTAATTAAAAAATCTTTTTTGTGAAAAATAATTTCTCTGAGACAAACACTGCTTTATATATACATGTATATATATGTATATATACGTGTATATATATATGTATATATACATATGTATGTAACATTTCTTGTACCATGTTACTGTGCTAATAAGTTCTTGATAAATATTTGTTGAATTGATACATTAACAGTTTGTCAGTGTATAAGTTTGACATTTTTGAACTAAAAAATTAAAGTCAAATATAGTCATGTTCTTACAAAGGAATGAACTCTTTGGAAGATGATGAAGTCCACAGTATTGTTGATTTTTTTCTGCATGCAAATGAATTTAGCAGAGACAGTACAGCTACATTTGCATATTTTGTGAACCTGGTTGCAGCCATTTTGATTGGTTTCAGATGTTTTTTGAAATCTATACCTATATGGTTTATGAAGAGGGAATAAAGCTCTTCTCGATTCACTTGATACTTTAACGAGAATTGCATGGGCAATCTCCCTTTATTACAGTCAATGGCCCAGGACATAGTGTAGCTTAAAAATATTCCTTTTGAAGTGCTTTTGTTCAAGAAGGTTCACTAAATGGCATTACTAGAAGTCTTTTTTTTTAAACCCTCTTTCTACTGAAAACGCAATTTTAAAAGAAAATTAAGTATTTCTTTTATATGATCTTCACCAACAATGAAATGGTCATGTGTGATTTGTTCTTCACACCATTCCTTATAATTCTCAGTTCTTCTAGAAGCTCACATTGGAAATGCTGCCACTCCAGGAACCTAAACCGAGAGCCAACATCTATTATGATATATTTAGTTACTATACAATGCCTTCTCCTTATTAACATTAATTATGTGGTAAAGGAAATTGGATGATTCATAAAAGCAGAATGTACTTGGCTTGACC
The DNA here is from genome assembly GCA_902168325.1 of Peromyscus nudipes. Taxonomy (NCBI): domain Eukaryota; kingdom Metazoa; phylum Chordata; class Mammalia; order Rodentia; family Cricetidae; genus Peromyscus; species Peromyscus nudipes. Next base: position 4,083 of record CABHPH010037834.1, on the reverse strand, counting down.
ACATTGTACAGCAGTGCAAATAAGAATTCTTAATGCTGTTTAACAAATGACTTTTTCACTCTTCATTAAAGCCTCTTGTTGCCATCCAATCTTGATTTTAGAAATTAAAGCTAACAACCAGATTGAGAGAATCAGGAAAGTGACAGCATGGGGCAAAGTCTCAAAGCCACAACTAACAGCATGAAGCAAAGTGAACCTCCAGCTATTGCAGTTCTCAGAGAAGGCCTGGCAGGGGAGGGATGCCTTCGCAGGGAGATGCAATTGCAGCAACCCTCAGCTATAGGAAAGTGCTTGTGAATGTTGACATGAAAGCTTTTTCCCTTAATATTTTAATTAAATACCTAGAAGCCAACACTTCCTCTCAGTTAGTGTCAGAACACTGCTTCTTGGTGGATAAATGTTTCCAGCGAAAGCTTGGCTGAGGGTTTTCACAAACATGACTCTCAGAACTGAGAAGGCTTTTCGCTGAGGCACTTGAGATCAAGGAAGCGGTAGCGATTATGAAGAAACAGTGCGATTGCAGGTTGGTTTAATCCACCCAAATGTCGGTTTCTAGTTTGCAAGTTGGTGATCCCACCTTCATCCTCCAACAAAAGGGCATTGGTTAGTCATCTGTTTATTTCTCTGGCTTCAGTGTGTCATTTGGACGTTGAAGGAAAATCCCTTGATTCAGTCTGCCATTTCTGACAGCCTCCCTCTAGACTCCATTAATAAGCTTTTTAGAGAATGGAATGCAAAGTAGGCAGCAGGCAGCCTACAGTCAAAATGGAGATGGAACACACCATAGAAAAGTCTCCCCTTTGTGAGGATGGTGCTTAGGCGACCTTTGTTGAAGAGAGATACACATTCATTGTACAGAATTAGAAACTGTATCTTTCCAGATATTAAAGCAGAATTTGTTGTATGATAATTTTGGAGGTTGTTTTAAATTTGGGAATTTGTGATAGGATACAAAAAGCCTCAAGTGATATTTACAAAATGTGCAAACAATGACACAGTCAGGAAGCCAAGCTGGCTTTGGGCACGCCTGGGGAATACCCTTCAGAAAACAAATATGCCACTCTTTAATGTTGGTTTGAATCTCATTATAAAATTGCAAGCACAATGAGACGTAGTTTGCTTCACTTTGCCTCTGAAATAGGGATTCCACAAGCAAATCAACTATTCCCTAACAAAGCAGGTTTGCTGAGGCTTGTGTGGTTTTAATATTCTTTGAAAGTACATAATTTGTTAGATTACAGTCCTTTTCTATTAAAACTTGCTTTCAATTTCTCATACGTTAGATAATTTTAGTTGGTGTGTGTGTGTGTTGAGAGCAGCATTGTTTAATTCATCAAATGCAAATTAATCTATGATTTCTGTGGAGAAATCCTACTCCAAATAACCTTTTCCCAAGGTGTTGCCTGGTCAATGGAAATATTTCTAATTGCACAGTTTCCAGAGTCTTGAGTTCAACCAAGAGTATATAGCACATTAAAGCAAGCAAAAGAGTGACGAGATCTCCTGATCTTATTCTTTGAAATGGGCAAGGCCCTTGAGCCCTCAAGACTGGGCCTGAAACTCTGTTTTGTTGTAGTCAAGGACTAAGAAGTAAGACCACAGAAGAGTAGAGATCACTTAAACTGAAGAAGTCACCTTTATTTATAGTGAAGCAGCAGGGAAGTTGCTTATTTTTATCCATTCAGTCCCTTAATAAAATACCAATAAAGCCTTTATGTACCTTTATATCTCAGTAAACCATTCAGGCATGGGTTTTAAAACACGGAAAGGTAAAAATAACTGTTTTCTGCTAGGAATTTATCTAGAAGCTGTCCTTTTTATTAGAACAGACATTAACCTGAATTCATTTAAATGAAATAGTAAAAAGCATGCATTCTGAAATGAACACAGAATATACACACAAAATAAGCTCTCATGCACGTAATGCTTATTAAGGACAAGTGGTTAGATTGCCTGAAAGAGATCTTACACTCCTACATATGCATCAGTTTTTGTGTTTTCTGAGAATCACTTTACTTTCAAATGAACAAGATTAACACACTGGAAGCCTCAGTCTCACTCAGGTTTCTTATATTTACTGAGGATTCCCCACCCTTTTTACTTTCCTATACTGGTAACAGGTACATTTACCTAGAAGGCTGGAAATATATCCATCACATGATGTGTTTAAATTCAGACTTGGAAGTTATCTACTCATGAGGTAGCACATTTTCATGGTATACTTTATCATATGATATAATTGTTTATTATTTCATCATTTTATACTCAAATCTTCAGTATTTTGAAAACCAGCTTATTACATTAGGAGATGTTTTCAGTGAGGTATGTATGGGTTCTGGGAAGACTGAGTTAATACGTCAAACTTAATAGATCTCAAGAAAAACATACTGAATATTGCCAACATTACTCACAAAATAATTAATTTCTTTGTATTGCCTACAATTTATAGGTCAGCTGTGAGCTCACAGCTACTGCTCAGTGGCATGCCTGTCTGCCTGTTGCCATGATCCCTGCCATGATGGTCATGGACTGACTCTCTGAATCTGTAAGCAAGTACCAATTAAATGCTTCCTTTTATAAGTGGCCTTGGTCATGGTATTGTTCACAGCAATAGGATAGTAATTAGGATGGGGAGTTACACCAGTGGTCTTCATATTCATGTACAGGTAACAAGGAAATGATGAACCATATTTTGGATAATGGATGTTTAGACAGTAATAATATAGGCTATTGTCTTTTTGGCTTTCAAATTCCATATATACTCTTTCCAAACTAATCTGACTTGAAGGGAATCTGTGTGCACTCCTAAGCTCACAATGTCTTGATACACCTCAGGCTATAGTTTCTTAGATAAAAGTAGGAACTCTTACCAACTCCATCTGTTTTCCTTAATACATGTTCCCAGGCTATGAAAATATCTAATAAACAAATGCGGAAAACCCAAGAAACAAATTATCTTTCTACTTGTCTTCCAGGCACCTACAAGCTAATTACTGGCATGTGGGTACAACTAATACCTATATACCTGTAGGTTTATCAATATAGAATTAACTCAACACAAACATACAAAAACCATAACTGAGATGAATTTCGTGGAGGATTCTGAACACAGTAATGTAAAGAAAAATCATCACTTGTTATGTGAACAAAGTATCTGAATTTGAGAAAGCTGTGACTATCTGTCATTTTCAGTATTAGTCATACACTTCCCATAAGTGGGTTTCATTAAATTAGTAAAAGTATAATTGGGCCCATTGTGCACATGCCTTTAATTCTACTACTTGGAAGGCATGGACAAACAGGGATCTGTAAGTTTCAAGGTATTCAGTCTACATGGTGAGTTTCAGTACAACCAGGGCTAAACAGTTAGGGCCTGCTTTAAAAATAAAAATACAAATCAGCTATACTTAAAATATACATGCAGTAGAGTTATGACTGTCTTTAGAGTCTTTGCAATTTTTTTATAAAGATTTATTTATTTATTATGTATACAGTGGTCTGCTTGCATGTGTGCCTGCAGGACAGAAGAGGGCACCAGATCTCATTACAGATGGTTGTGAGCCACCATGTGGTTGCTGGAAATTGAACTCAGGACCTCTGGAAGAGTAACCAGTGCTCTTAACCACAGAGCTATCTCTCCAGCCGAGTCTTTGCAATTTTTAATGATAAGATGGAAAATCAGGTGCTATCTTAATAAAGTACAAAGGGAAATAGTTTCTTCATTTTCTTATATGAGCATGTAAGGAAAATATTGAGCACTATTTTCATAAAGTTTTATCTGAACTTCGTAATGACATAGAACAGGAGTCAATAAACTATATCTCAGCGAAATAATGGATGATGATCTGTTGGTCACTCTGGTTGTTTATTGGGGGAGGGGAGAGAATGAAGAAAAGAGTGTATTTTATTTTTTTAAAGGTTACATTTTAAATGGCTTCTAACTTATCTGTACAACATTCATAATTTTGTCTTTTCACTGAAGGAGGCCGAAATATTTGCTAATTAGTCAATTAAAAAATTGCCAAATGCTGATATAGGTGACCTTTCCATTAGGTGGTATTCTTCTATGTCTGTAAAAAAAAA